>WAAD01006807.1:34302-71419 GCA_013389945.1 Fregata magnificens
TAGCTTCAAAATCTCGTAATGATCCATTTAGGGTGTGCACCTGACCTAAATTCCTAATGGTTGTATTAAATAATAGTATAGTACAGTATTATCAGGTGTAACCTGCATCTGTCTGAAAGATAACAGTAAATAAATTATTTAACATAAGTGTGTGGTGGGGTCTTCTAATTTTCTTTCCAGCTTACTCGAAGATGGGTGTGCTGGAGTAAAAATAAATGTCATGGAAGTACTAGAGAAATACTTTTTTATCATAAGCTAATATTTATTTGAAATGAAATACATTGAAGGGAAATTTTAAACTGTGTAATCCACATATTTTTCATTTTTAACTATTTAATATGTATGCTTTAAAAGCTGCTTCTACACAAACTGCATTTTTATGGAGCTTTTTCTGAAAGCAGACTTGCTGATCATATTTAGAAGCAACTTGAACTGTATGACTTCAAAACATCCAAATCAAGTCAAGCATAAGTCTGTGGGATAATGACAGTTTAAATGTGTGGCAATCCTGTCAGCTGTAGCAGTGGCACAACTGTTGTTTCTATAAAGTAATTTGTTTACTGCCCTCCTCTGGTTTTGGTGAGTTCTAGGGTAGAGTATAGAAATACATTACGCTTCATGGGAACTAAAGTTGGAGCCGTTTAAACGAGTAACTTATTTTTTTTCTTGATTTAAATTCTCTTTGCTTTTAGAAAGTCCCAACCAACTTTCCAAAAGAGCGCTGATTATTGAAGTCTTAGATTCCTATAAACTAGTCTTCTAAAACATTTTTTATCTCTTGAGCATGCTTGAATTTTGCAAAGCTGAGCTAAAAAATACTGAAAGTAAGGCATTTCAAAGGAGAGGGGTAGGCATGAGACTTAATCTGTGCAGTTTCACAAATTACAATGTTAATTTGGCTACAAGCAGAACTGAAATACAAGGTGGTGGTTTAGTAGTGTTAAACCTTCACTTGACACCTGTTTCCTCCCTTGACAGTGAAAAATGTGTTTTCAAAATGTTAACTTTTTGTGATGAGCTGCTTTACATATGAACAGTAATTCTTAAACAGAAGCAAAAAAACCCAGTCCGATGAATCCTGGATCTAAAAATTCAAATTTATGATAGCGCATGTGCTACTGACTTTAAGTTAGTGCTGTGAAGGTACACAGCATGTGGTTGTTGTTGAAAAGGGATGTTAGGCTATATAGAATACTTAAATGTCAATTATATGAATGAACATGAGGTAATTTACTAGTAAAACTATAAATCAAGGGCTAAGAAATGAAAATAAAGAACGTGACAACTCATAATGGTCTAAAACTTGTGACGCTTTTGACCCTTATGTTCTATTTGAGCAGAGTAACGGAGGTGCTCAGAAAGAGTAAACATAAGTAGTGTCTGTCTTTTGGTAGTGCTTTTAATGCATGCTTTACAGTTGTGTACAGCTTTCCCTTAAATTCTGTGGGTTGGTGTTTTTCAGTTGCACTAGCCTATGGAATATACAAGCAAGACCTGCCGGCCTTGGAAGAGAAGCCAAGAAACGTGGTCTTTGTAGATATGGGGCATTCTGCGTATCAGGTTTCAATCTGTGCTTTTAACAAGGGAAAACTGAAGGTAATCTTTTAAATCATACAGTAAAATCCCATATTCCTGAAGTATTTAATTGAACAATACTCAAAACACTGTTCTGCAAAAAGATTATTTTTTTTTTTTTAAACTAAATAAATGTCTATAGCAAATATTTTTGAAATGCTGAGTACAAAACCTTTGTGCTATTTTTTGGCTATTTCAGCAAATCAATTTTTAAAAAGTGCAAAAACGAAGTACCCCAAAATGTGTTTTGAACAGTGCTTGACAATGAAGCATACTGCACAGCTTTTGTGCTGTGTTGTATCACTGACATATTTGCATATTCTGGTAGTTTTATAAGCACTGTAGTTGCGCAGCTGACTTATCTATGGGAAATTGCTGAACTCCCTGCATTGCTCTGTGATTTTTTTTTTCTGCCATCCCTGATGATTCAAAATCTAAATTCAACAGGGTGTGAAGTAAAACTGAACAGTCTTCACTCCCTGGTTTGGAGATTTTTGTTTGTGAGCTGCTGATGGCTAAATGTTTTTGTAAACTTGTCTTTGGTAGCAAAATGTAGTCATCTGAAGTCACATGGAAGATGATAGTGAGTTTTTCTGTTTCGAGTAAATGACGCAGAACTAGTAATAGAATGACAAAAATAGCTATCCTAGTCTGCCTTTTCTTTAGTGAGCTAGTAAACTGAGTAGGGGCTGCAGCGTGGTAGAACATAGCGTGGTAGATGTGACTATTTTATTTGGGGAGGGCAAAAACTAAATAATTGAGGAGTGATCTTTTTAAGTTGTTCTATCTGGCAACTGCATAGAAGACGGTGAGAAAACCATAAAGAATTTTCCCACATCAAACCTTTTTTAAAGGTGTTAACTTATAAAACTAGTGTCTCTGTGAAAGTGATCCCTATTTCTAAACAAACATTGTCTAATAACTTTTAATCTTTGTTCTTTCACTTCTGTGCAGGTCTTGGCTACTACCTTTGACCCTTTCGTAGGTGGTAGGAATTTTGATGAGGCTTTGGTAGACTACTTCTCTGAAGAATTTAGGACAAAATACAAACTGAATGTAAAAGAGAATCCCCGAGCGCTGCTACGATTGTATCAGGAATGTGAAAAACTAAAGAAGCTTATGAGTGCAAATGCTTCTGACCTCCCACTCAATATTGAGTGCTTCATGAATGACCTTGATGTGTCCAGTAAGATGAACAGGTACTGTGCGTTATTTTCACTGAAGTGCAGTGAAGTGTGGTCTTTAAGCTGTCTTGTAATGTGAAACACTCTCCCTGTTCCTGCAGAGCTCAGTTTGAGCAATTGTGTGCAGGCCTTCTGTCCAGAGTGGAACCTCCTCTAAGAGCAGCCATGGATCAAGCTAGTAAGTAGGAGTTAATTTAGGAACTCCTTTTGGTTCAAGAAAGTAACTAGTAATCCAGTTATCCTAGATCTCTTTAATGATTATCTTTTTAATATATTTTTGTATTTATTAGAATTGCAAAGCTAAGTACTGAAAAGTTAAATGTAAGTTCCATTCATATGCTTGTCATGTATGCATGGTCCCACTCCTGCCTCATTTAGTGCACATATCACTCTGCAACCTTGGTTTATTGACCCTCATTCACCCTGTGTAATGGAAAAGGTTGGCACTCTGAAAGATTATTTTATTTTAAAACACACAACAACCAAACCAAAACCATGATGAGGAAAAACTATTATTCTTTACTGCAACTGTCTGGCCAGCCTGTTCCATATGTGATACATTCATGTCCTCACTGACCTGAGAATTTGGCAGTATATTCCTGAAATAAATTATCTGAAGCATGTGCAAATAACAATTTTTTTTCTTGCCTAATGTAGTATAAAGGAGAGAATTAGACTTTCAGAGGAGAAGGTTTTACCCCCAATGCCAGCATCTTCAACTAAAAGAAAGGGAAGAATTCTGCTTATCTTGTGACTTGGCTAGATAGCTAACACAGGAAGTAAGAACCTGAGTAACTGCTGAGCAGAGCTGTTCAAGGACTGACAGTTGTTTGAGATCACTTTATACATGTATCTTGAATGCAGAATTAAAAAGTTACCGTGCAAGTGCAGTCTAATACTTAGTTAAGTGTTTTGCTTTTCTTTATTGGCAACCAAAATTAAACCAAACATAAAATGAGGTGTATTTGGGTTTCATTTTGTTCTNNNNTTGTCCAGTAGTGCAGGGCTGCCAAAGAAAACCCCATTACACACACTTGAGTCTGTGCACACCAGAAGGGGGATGCACATGGACAATGCGTTTTAAAGAACAGCAGTCCTCATTGATGCTTGGCTTCTGCATTTTCAAAGACTATGCAGCTAGAAAACTTTGTAGCCTGCAGGAGGGACAAAGAGTCTGAATAGGACGCACCATGACAAATCTGGTTTTAAAGATCTTGTTGGCTGTTGAATATATTCAGTGCTTGTCACAGTGTCTAGATAATAAGAGAACTCTCTCTTTTTTTTTTTGGCTGTCCAAAGACAGCTTTTTGGTATCTTGATGATAACTTAAGACCATGCACTCTCTTTTCTAGAACTTCAGCGTGAAGATATCTACAGCATAGAAATAGTAGGTGGGGCTACTAGAATTCCAGCAGTGAAGGAACAGATCTCTAACTTTTTCTGTAAAGAGATAAGCACCACGCTAAATGCTGATGAAGCTGTTGCAAGAGGCTGTGCCTTGCAGGTATAGTTATTGAGATTAAACTTCAGTATTGCTTCTTTAACATCGGCTACTAATGAAATATAACTAACCAAAAGCAGAAGGTAGTATAGCTGAACTAAGATGTAGAGTGTTAGTTGTTCTTTCAACAGTTGGTGATGGTGACCATGTCAGAAATGATTGTATTGCATTCTGTAATTTGCTGCTGTGTCATGTTAGAAGGATGGTCTTGTTAGAGACCTGTTAAATTTGGTGACCCAAATTGCACTGTTCCAGTTCTGTGTAGTCATTTGGAAGCTTTGCTGGGTATCTTTACTGACAATCACTGGGGAGGTAGCGTCTGTTACTATTACTTTAGTTAAGTCTTTCAGTTCAATTAACTTTCTACTAAGCATAGAAAGTTTCTGTTAAAAATTCTGTGATAAGCAGGACCTCCATGTGACCTGTATGAACTGTAGCCTTTTTGCACTTAGGTATTAATTATTGTACTTGCTATTTATTTGACTACATGGATATAATGAAATTTTGGTCTTTGTTTTCTAGTGTGCAATTCTTTCCCCAGCTTTTAAAGTGCGTGAATTTTCCATCACAGATGTTGTTCCTTATTCTGTAACATTAAGATGGAAATCATCTTATGAAGAAGGAACAGGGTAAGTTGTATGGTGCCTACTAAAAAGTGTGTGTTTGTGTATATAAACAAAAAGGTTGAGGTATGGGAAAGACCAGGCCTCAGACTTTGAAGCTGTCATCCACTCGAACAGTTTTAATTTTCTTGTTTTGCATTATACCTCTTGATTTCCTATTTACTGCTTAATAATTGGAAATACATTTAATTAAAAAATGTTGGTGTGAAGTTGCTTAATTTTTGAGAAATGTGACTCAGAACGCATAGTCCAGCTTTGAGACCTACAGGCCTTCAACCTGCAACTCTTGTCGTAAACTGACTTAAACTAAACTATTTAGCTGCTTGGTTAACACGGCTGCTGATCATTAACATACCTTCATTTTGATCATCCATTGTGTTATGTTCAGGGGTTTAACCTTACTTAATATTTTACTGTTTTAGGGAGTGTGAAGTCTTCAGTAAGAACCATGCTGCTCCATTCTCAAAAGTAATTACTTTTCACAAGAAAGAGCCTTTTGACCTGGAAGCTTACTATACCCATCCGCATGAAGTGCCTTATCCTGATTGCAGAATAGGTAAGGACATGTGAACAAAAACGCCATACCCAACTCCTGTCGATAATAGGAAAAGTGGTTCTCCTTTTTTTTTAAGATATGTTACTTCCATATTTCCTAGGTTATAGAAAAGCCTAGGTTCTTCAGAAAGACACAGCACAGTCGTCTTGGTTTAGACATGATGAAACAGTACTGACATCTTTTGGCAGTTCCTAAAAAAAAAAAAAAAAAAAATTTACTTTCTTCATCCTATCTGTCTTCACTGCTTCTGAATGCTTTTTTAAAAGTTGGTACAAAGAGTTTAGTGCTCTATTGTCTGGTTCTTTCAACCTCTATAAAATGGATAAGGATCTTATGTGCCAGTCTGTGTTTTTCTAAGAAATTGGATCAAAGGACCTGTGAGCCCTAGACAGTTATCTGTCCAGACAGGTATCTGTGATGTCTCTTTCTGTTAATCTGAGAACATACAAGATAGGCATTTCCTGACCTTAAGCATCTGTAGTAGAATCTAGAGTACTAGATGGTATGAATAAGTTTCCTGGTAGCTAATACAACCTTACTTGCAGTTACTAGCAGACTCCTCAGGGTCTTTAAACTAAGTCACAATTTTATTTACCGATTTATGAATCTGATATAAACTTGGTGCTACCTGTTTAGCCGTCTATGCAAGAAGTCTGTTGTCTTTAGGAAAGAACATTCTCCTTTACATGTGCACAGTCTGCATCATTTACACTCAAATTTCCAGCAAGTTGCAAAATAAAGTATCAACCTCGTTACCTCCAGAAGCCTTGATAAGCACTGTTCATTCTGCAGAATATGTACTGCATCCATGTTACCAAATTCAAAGAGAATCTTTTATCTCTGTTCACGTTTTATTTTTCAGTGCAAAGTTTGAGTTACATGGATGAAAGAAACCATTTGAGATGTATCAGAGGAATTTCTCTAGGGTGATGGTTAGAGAAGGCAACAGAGAAGTCGAACACCTAATAAAGTGTTATCTTGACTTTTTTATGAAATACAGAAAAGCAAAACCAGCTTATTAATGACCAGTTAACTGATGGTAGTTGGGGAACCAGGTGTTAGTTTATATAGCTGCGGCTTACATTGTAGAACTGACAACTAAGTAGGAAGTTTCCAAATAGCTTATTGAAGTTACATGAAGTTGCTGTTTAAATTGACACCCTTCAAGGAATGTCTTTTATTTCTTTTTTTTCTCTTTCACTATTTCTTGGAACAACAATTAAAACCATCTTTGTTTTTTGTCAAGGGCGTTTCACTATTCAGAATGTTGGTCCCCAACACGATGGCGACAATTCCAAAGTGAAGGTTAAAGTGCGCGTCAATATTCATGGCCTTTTCAGTGTGGCTAATGCTTCTATAATAGAGAAGCAGAACACAGAGGGAGATCACAATGACACACCTATGGACACTGAATCATCAAGTAAGAACCAAGGCAGAGATGATGAGCTGGTATGTAAACTTGTAAATATCTACACTCCTTGCAATTCTGACAAGAGAGCCAATAATTAGAGATTAAATCACAGTGTATAGCTTTTGACAATTACTACTTCTCCACCCTTGAATTATTTCTTCAGTTATGTAACACATTTCTTCATGTTTATTATTAAAGTACTGGTGACATGTGGCACTAAGAAAGCAAAAAAGAGTGTAAAGCCAGATTCTAAAGAAAAAAGTAATTTTCTCATTGTTCTTTACCATCTCTCTATTAGTCTTAGCATTATCTAGTGTTCCTGTAAAATGGCAGCATATTTAATGAGAACTGTTGACAAATTAATTCTAAAGGTTTGTTTGTCCTCAGGTACTACATTTTCATTGAGTAAAAAAGATGGTATTTCTTTATACATGGAAAACTTGTTCTTCATAAACATTCTTTCATGAAGGGCACTTCCTTATGTACTTCAGTACTGGTAGTTCTTACAAACTGGCTTGTAAGCCCATAGGGGAAAATGACTGGAAATAAATGTGCAACAGCTTTGTCATTAATATTGAGAGATTAACAAAACCATGTTCTCTCGTTCTAGTGCAAGGAGGATCAACTTTCTTGATAGCGCACTGCTTACTGAAAGTAGATCATTGAGAGTAGCGAGGTGCAATGATGACATTTGACGCTGTAGAGTTGAGGACTGGGTGCCAGGGAGCGCTTTGCAGCTGGGAACGGTGCGCCAGCAGTGGCCTCGGCAGCCTTTCTTTTTCACTTGTGCCCTTCTGTAGCTTGGGATTTTGGTTATGTCACAGCTCACAGGGGAGAGAGACGATAGCGTAGAGAAAAAGAGGATAAAGCAGTGGGCAAGCTGCTGCTTCACACTCCTGCTGTCTTTCTGAGGTTGCAAAGTACTCAGCAGAGTGACCGGTCTCACAGGCCGTCAGGCATACTGAGGGAGGGTTTCCTTAGGGAGTAGGGTTGGACAGAAAGCAAACACTTGGCGGCTTTATTTAGAGGAAGGGGTGAATGCATCTCCTGTCATTATCTTTTAAAATTTGTCTTTAGCAGCTTTTCCCACTTTAGTTGAATATACTACAGGAATTAGAGCAAGTGGTTACACAGTTAGCATTACGTAATTGATATAAGCAACTCCTTAAATATTACACTGCTTTCCAGGAATTTGAGCATATTTGAAATGACAAACATGATACAATTCCTTGTGGACAAGTGCTCTGCATCTGATGTTTGTATACCAGCAAAAAACGGTTGAAAGTGACATAGCTGGCATCTAGTGTAACAGGCATATACTGCATGTGGAGGTTACTGAGATGAGTACGCTGTGTTCAGTAAAAGAGTAGCCACTTCCATCCTCAGGCTTTCCATTTGTAGTACTTCCATTTATCTAACACCTCTTCTGTTTTACAATGGTGCTTGTCAGCAATTACCTTTCATTATTGAGGATGATAGCCTCCACTCTGAGGAAGAGGTTTGTGGTGCATATGTGTGTTATTTTTCCCCCTCTAGCTTTTCTGTGTAGGCAAAACAGTTCCTTCCAGTTGTTGCCTTTTCTGTGTGAACAGCAAGAACAGTAAATGAGAAATATTTTATTTTTTTTACTGCTCTGAAATGACAAAACTTAAATTTGGTAAAAGTAGCCTTCTTGTTTTCAACTTCTATCATTAAAAAGTTGCTGACTCAATTAACATAGCTAAACTGCAACATAGGCAGCTGTGCTAGAGTTTGAAATCCTTAATAACGTTTTCCTATATTTTGTGGAACTAACAGGAAGTTATTTTACATGCATATGTAGTTTGTGAATCCAGGCGTCTTAATTCCTTGTAATGGAAGTAATCTTAGACATTTCAGACCTCAGCTACGGCTCGTTATTGTCCAAGTATTGGAGTCACCCTGAAAACTTTAGACTTATCCATTACTATGTTATTAAAAGTTTTTTGCAATGATGACAGGGAATTGTCTTACTTAAACTAAATCAAGTGATCAGCACTAGTAATCAGTGGTGTCTTTAAGATCCTTAAATTTAGAATAAGGCATAGGTGAACTCCAGATAAATTTAAGTGAAACTTTCTTCATTTTGGGTGGCAGGGAGGGCAGACAGTTGGTCATGTGCTCCAAGAGGCTGCTACAGAAACTAATTGTTACGGTCCTATGAGACATGCAGATAACAATTACGATGACTATATTACTTCTGCTTTGGATTACGAACTTTAGGTGAAAAATGATACGAAGTCAAAGTTCTGGCTGTTCCATAGAGAACCTATTGTTGTTGCCTGTGTTGGTGGTGTGTTTCTAGAATGTTCTTTGCGTACATTTTGTATGTGTTTAGTTCTAATTTAAAATGAAGGGAGTATTCACAGGGCTTAGTGTAATTCTTTAACAGGGGACAGACGGCAACATCGTAATTATTTCAAGGGGGACAGGCAGAATAGAATTTCCATTTAATTTGAGAAAGATATTAATTGAAGTACCATATCAAAATGCCTGTTTTAAACTTGGTGAATCAAAAATTCGTAAGATTGATTCTCAAGTCCTTATAGTATCTGTGATCTACTGTAACTGACGTCAGTCTTAAATCGTACAGCAAACCTTTGCATTCAGTTATGTAACTCTTTTTCTAGGATAAAATGCAGGTTGATCAAGATGAAGGTATTCAGAAAAGTCAAGCTGAACAACAGAACCAAGCAGATGAGGAAACTGAAAATGCAGGAACCGAGACAAAAGTTTGTATTCAGTATTGATAAGGAAATGTAATGTTGCTTCCCTTAGACTTTTTTTGCTCAGTATTCTCAAAGTCATTAACCTTACTAGTTGCAAACATGGGACTGTATTTAGAGGAGTACAGCTATGTTGAAAGGGTTACGTTAGGAATCCCACCTTAGCACTTTCATTTTCAACGTGGTATGTGATTAAGACTTTGCAGTAAGTTTCTGTTAACGTAGTTTTATAGTGAAGATGGAATCCAGGGAAGCTTAGGAAACATTAAGAAGAAGAATATGTGGTGCCTTTAGCTTTTGAACAGGTTTTCTCAACAGCTCTTTGCATTATGTTTAAAGAAATTAAATTCCACCAGTGTGGTTCAAAACTAAGGTAGTGGTGATTCTGAATAGCAGAGGAATAATTAGCTGCTTCATTTACATATGATTAATTTGTAGCTGTCATACTAGTTTCATTTGTCTTTCTTTTTGAGCATAAATATAGTAATATTTCTATGCTTGAAAGTTTCTTAATAGTGTAAATCTTTTTACAGACTGCTTCTGAAGACAAGCAAGATCATCCAACCCAGCCAAAGGCTAAAGCAAAAGTTAAGAGTATTGACCTGCCTATACAGGCAAGCCTCTATAGACAACTGGGACAAGATCTTATCAATTGCTATATAGAAAATGAGGTAAGCAGCATAAACAGATGACTACTCAAATTAATGTCACTGTAAATAATTATCCAGAAAGTATTTGTAACCATAAACTTACTATCTCATTTAGAATGCCTTGGGGGTTTGCCCCTAATTGTAAGTGGTTTTGTTTTGGTAGGGTTTTTTGGAGAAATTAATCAGTTTCACTAGACTTAACTACCCAGATGTCTGAGTTTGACCTATTAGCCTGTCATTACCCAAAGTATCAATTCTGTTCTTAGGCAGGAAATGCTGAGGATTGCCAGTAACGGCTGTACAGTATGTTACAGGAATGCTAATTGTTATTGACTGACCTGATACTGGTCAGGAGTAGCATTTGCATGTTTTTGTGGTGCTTTACAGAAGCTGTATCCTTAGTTAGATCACATTTTTGCCCTTCAAGTCCTACATCAGCAGGGAAGTATTACAACACGTAGAAAACCTGCCTTTCAGAGGATCCTTCCTGAACTTCCTAGGTATCAAGTCTGTGAAGATGCCACCAGCATAAGCTCCTCTCTGAAAGATGGTCAGTCTGAAGAATTAAAATACAAAATAATTTTTGTAGGGCAGAATGATTCCTAGTGACTTCCAAACCAGAGTCAAGACTTGTCTTGTCTTCTAGTCCTGTCTGTGGTGGTCAGATCATAATTGATAGCTGATCCATTTATGTTGAAGCACTTGCCAAACAGCTTCCAAATAGGAACTCATTTTTCCTGTTCCACTTCTTCCTGCAGTGAAGATGACTTACACAAAGGTGAAAATTTTAATCAGTAATTGTGAACTAGCAGGCTTCTGCAAAGTTCAGTGGTACAGTTTCAAGAGAGTAATCATTAAGCTTGACGCTTGAAATCCTTTTTGTTTTAAATAAGCTTTTCTCCACCCTAGGGGAAGATGATGATGCAAGACAAGCTTGAGAAAGAAAGAAACGATGCTAAGAATGCTGTTGAAGAATACGTGTACGACTTCAGAGACAAACTGTGTGGAGTCTTTGAGAAATTCATCACGGAAGAAGTAAGACTTTGCCTGTGTGTTTCAACTGTTGGAAAAAATTCCTTTGTATTTGCAAGTTTTGAGTGTGGGTTATGTGGAGGCTGCAGGCCTCTCTTGGACTTGTTTCGGAATATGAAATGGATTAACTTCATAGAAGTGAAGTTCAAACTACATTTACACCTGACATTGGACATGCAAGCATGCAGAATTCTTTATTGTCTGCGAAGTTTCTCAGTGGCAAGGAAAGATTCGGGATGCGGACAGGAAATAAAAATCCTATGGTGGGGTTAGGAAAGCAGGACAGATCACCATGAGCTTGTGAATGGCGTGAGTGGGTAGGAATAAAATGAAAGTGAGCAGAAATGGAGTGTCTGTAGCTCTGTGTTTTATTGGCCGATTTCATCAACTTAGAAACATGATTCTTTACCCACTTAAAAGTCCAAGTAAAGGTGATGAAGAATGCTGCGTGCATTGGACTTTTGCAAAAGCAGTATTGAAAGAACACTTGTTCTATAATTATTTCTCTGTAACAGCTATCTAAATAAAAGTGGCTGGTACACAAGCAACCAGTTGTTGAAACAACAAATGTCTTGCAGCAGTTTTAAGGTCTGCTGTCTGGATTACCTGGTCATCAACCCAGCAATGCAGTACAGATGCCCTTCCAGTATAAACTGGATCTCAAGGGTGTGAGGCTGTCATCCCCATACCAATTCCAAAACAATCTCTTAGATAAGTTATGGGGATAGATAAGATCTTAATTTTTAAATAATTAAAGATAAAATCTTTGTTTATAGCCAGTGGAGTCCAATTAAAACAATTTTAATTTGAACTATATATATAGTTGTCCAAATTTGTCTGTTCTTCCCATCCTGCTATCAGAGAACCTCAGAAGCAGAACTGCCCATGTAAAGATAATACACAAGAATGTTAAGAGATCGATGTGCTTTCTTATAAAATCAATCCTGACGCTCCCATAAACTTCACCTGCAAATCATATTAGCAGGGCTGTCCTGCCTCTCTTATCATTCTGCAAAATCTTGGCTTTGAAGTCTGTTAATTACCATTTTCCTTCACTATCACTTAAAATATTTTAAACTGATGAAACAGTCTTTTTTGAGTAGGGGGGGGTTCTCTGTGTGCTGGGGGGAGAAGTCTCGTTTGTCGTGTTCCCTTCTGAACTGGATTATCCCTAACTTGCTTCATAGGATTCAAACAAGCTGACCTTGATGTTGGAGGACACAGAAAACTGGCTTTATGAAGATGGAGAGGACCAGCCAAAACAAGTATACATGGATAAGCTTCAGGAATTAAGAGTAAGGTTTTAAGTCACTTTCTAGAAAAATCGTGTGTGTGTTTGGGGGTGGGGGCACTTATATAAATATGTATAGCTAAGTAAGCAAAGCTCTTTTAATGAGGGATATGTGTGTGTGCATACCCATATGTGAGTTTTGTAAATCCATTAACTTTGAAGCATGGACATTCAGTTGTATCTGGATGTAGTTTAGTTATGAAATGAATGTAATATTTAGAACTAGAAATACAGTTTGTTTTAATGTCAGTTGTGGTCCTAATTTGAAAACAGTCAAAATGAAGCAGACTGTCACTAGTGACAATAAAATTAATTGCTATGGGAATTTTCTGTCAGTGTTGTTACAATCTGAAAGAGGCTTTTGAGTAGTTTGACTGCTCTCCCAGGTATTCAGAACTACACTCCAGAATAGATGCTCTGGTTTTCCTGTTTTCAGTGGTCTTCTGTAGCTGTATCATAAAACTGAATTTTTGGTCTAATATCTAATGGTAAAGGCTGAAGAGTGCTTTAACAGTAGCTTCCACTGTATCCTTTGATTAGCAATGACAAAAAAACCTTAAATACTTCAGATTTTAATAATAATCTCGTGGGAAAGTGTGACTTCTGATGAATGACTAGCTACTCTGTTTGTAATAAGTGTCTCTAGCTCTTGGGCTCCAAATGTTTTCTCTCGAGTCAGATTTCCTTTGGAGAGGGATAACTGATGGAAACAGCAGTGTAGATCCTGGCAACTGCCTTCTTGCCTGGATACCAGTATTCAAGAGAAGGGAAAAACAAACAATGGATAAAACTGGAGGTGTTCAGATGAACTACTTAAAAATGAAACCATCCATGTGAATCCTGCCTTGTTTCTTTTCCAAATGCATTGTTCCAAATGCTCTTTTTGCTGAAAATAACTGCAAAATACTAAGCCCAATAAAGACAGGCACTTCTCCTGTGTTTAAACTTCTGGCTTTTTTTTTTTTTGTTGCCCTGCAGCAAAATGCAAAGATTAAGCTCTTGAATGGGTGAGAAAAGGAGTGAAGGTAGCCTTCCTTCCAATGCCGCATTTTATTCTTAGACCAGACTAAAGCAAACTTGTATTTTGTCAAGATCTTTGTGCTTATGTTTCCAGAAATTTGGACAGCCTATTCAGGAGAGATACATGGAACATGAAGAGAGACCAAAAGTTTTAAATGAACTGGGAAAGAAGATCCAGCTCCTTATGAAAGCAGTAGAAGCATACAAGAATAAGGTAGAAGCAAATTATTTAGGGAATGAACTATTATGGATGTTTGAGTTTGGCTGTAGAGTTTTTTGTCCTTAAAAAGAAATCCTACAGGATTACCTGTTAAGCTGCTTTAAAATGGCTGTTGTGCTTCTGCTCCTGAGAACTTCTAAAACTATTCTGGATTGCTAGCAAAAATGGTTTCTTCATGAGAACATGCATTAAACATATTCACATTTTTTTATGGTGACTTGTACCACTTGAAATGGATATCTCAAGTTATGGCTGTTACCGTTGTTTCTATAACTTACAAGACTATCTATTGGGGTTAGTTAATCAAACTACAGTAAATCTCAGGTGCTTTTTTTTTTCCCTTGCAACTTCATTACTAACCTGCGCTGCAGCAGTGTGCACTTAAGATCAAAATTTCAAATGTCTAAAAATAATATCCTGTCTGTCTTGTTCTACAGTCATTCTTCATACTAAATGCTTGTTAGAAACTATATCAGGTTGTAGCAATGTTATCCTATTTTATTATGTGTCCATGAAATTCTTAATTAGGTGAGAAGCATATATTAACTGACGATATAAATATCTCTCTCCTTAGGATGAAAAATATGATCACCTAGATCCTGCTGAGATGGAAAAAGTTGAAAAATACATTAGTGAAGCTATGAATTGGTTGAACAGCAAAATGAATGCCCAGAACAAACTAAGTCTAACTCAGGATCCAGTTGTCAAAGTGGCAGAAATACTGACAAAGTCTAAGGTAAAAAAACAAAAAAAAAATCATTGTACTTTTTGCATTCTAGTAAGTTTCTCTTTAACAAGATTTTGGCTTCTGTGTTGAGCTAGAATATTACGTCTGCAGAGATTTTTAAGCTATGAAAAGATCCATACAGAGGGAGCAGCAGTTTTATCGATCTTCAGTTCTGGCTCTTGACATGCAGCAGTACCTCTGCATAACCCTTTTTAAAATACCCTGAGTTACAGCAGCAGGCTTGCTAGAAAATGGATTACCATATAGGCTTTTAACAGATCGGAAGCTCTTTAGCTAGTGAAAGGTTTTATTTTAAGTTTCTAGACATGATAGAACTGAAAAGTCTAGTCCTTGAAAATTAAATTCCAGGTCATTATGAACCAGAAACAAATTTGAGATATTCTAGTTGAATGCAATTACTGTGCCACCAAATGAACGTGCTCTCTTGCTTCTGTTACAACTAGGAATTGGATAGCTTCTGTAATCCCATTATATACAAGCCCAAACCGAAGATAGAACCTCCCAATGATGGGCAGTCAAAAGCTAATGGGGAACACAATGGACCAGTGAATGGACAGAGCGGTACTGAAACAAAACCTGAACCAGCGAAGGACAATTCTCAGCAGACCAAACCACCTGGAGAAATGGAAGTGGACTAAATCTTGCATTTCTTAATTAAAATAGTGCAAGTAACCACAGGGTCCATTCTTTTTGTCTGGTACACACCTCAGATGTTCAGTTATTCTTAGCCAACCTTCTGTCATTTGTTGCTGAGTAGTTTTGAAAGTGTTTTATATTAAGTACACCTCTGATGTTCATTTCCACTGATGCTGCTTATGTGGAGCTTTAGCCAAATGTAGATTGTGTAAGTCAGTTTAAGCTTTCCCAATATATTTTATATCAAACATACAGAATTGATATATAAATGGCAACAATCTACCTTATTTAAAGCTTTTATTGTGGATAAACCTCAGCTCCTTTATTCAGGAAAGGATACTGTATTGCACTACTGATGCTCAAGTGTAGGTCTAATTGCATCTTTATTTTGGAAAAATATAGGAATTGAAGTGGCAAAACTTGTCACTTGAAGCACTGACCTTTTCTAGTTATTGTATTGTTATAATTTAAATATTAAAATAGAGGTTAGTTGGCATACTACTCCATCTTGTTGATGTACCATGAGAGTTGTACGGTCTTTTTCATATAAACTGAATAATACAAGCTTAAACTTTTTTTTTTGATGCCCATACCACTAACAATTGTAGCTACAAAAGGCTAGCATAATGGCTCTGCCATGTGCTGAAATCAAGTGAATGGTGTCAGTGCACATCGCTGTACATAACGTACTGTGCTTATGATGGGATGATGCTAATAGTATGAAGGGGTAGAATATACAAGGACTGTTGCATAGTTTTCCCTTGAAAATGTCTTACTGCACATGTTACTATTTCCCCTTCTTTTGTTTTGAATGAAATCTACATCCTGATCACATCTTGTGCTGGGGAGGAGAAACAACAGAAATTGTGCTGTGTGAGCTGGATATTAGCACCCCGATTTTGAGGTTGCTTAAATGCTGTTTGTTGCAAACTTGAAAGAGATACTGAGAGCTTATTTAAGCCTTGGTACTCGGCACATAAACCTTTTGGTCAAGGATCTAAACAGAAGAGCTTACAAACTGGATATTATTACCCCAAAGATGGAATCTACTTGACGAACTTGCATAGCTTACTAATTATCTTTGGTCATTTAGTTGATCTAATGATAGTGTCTATAATGCATTACAGAGTTGAGTTGCTATTTTCTTTGATATGTCTCAGATACAGCTTAGCCATTGTCAAGGTCCGGTGTGTGTTCGGTGTGTCGGTCACCGAGGTACTGCAGCACTTGCTAGAGGAAGTCACTTTTCTTTTGACTTAAACAATTCTATTACCAGAATAGGAATGGGCTACTCTAACTATGAAAAGTGGTTTCTTAGTCAAGTCAGCATAAGAGACTGAGATTAGTTGCAGTGTAACACTTCAGTGACTTGAACTCCATTGCAGGAATGCATTTAAGTCTTCAGGTGTTACTCAGGCATTCCTGCAGCAGTTCTCCTGTACAAGCCGGTTGCTGTTGTAAACAAGTGAAGGATCATGCTCTTGTTTCTGGCTGTGGCAGCCATTTTATCTCCAGCTGTGCCCTTCATGTTCTGCCACTGTTCGTGCTACAAAGAGAGTGGTCTGTGACCCAAGCTAGAGTTGGTGGAGGTGAAGTATACTCTCAGATATCTTCACAGAAAAAAGGAAGCAGCATTTACAGCTGTATATAAACCTGCTAAACTAGCTAGTGCTAGAATTGTATCTTCATGACTGACATCAATTGACTGAGATGCATGTACTTTGCTCTGCTGTTCCTCCTTTCCACAATCAATTGTGGATGGTCTGGCACCTTGAGTTTACATATTTAAAGCCCTTGAACAAAACCTGAGTGACCTTGAAGAGAGCTGCAGCTACTCTGCAACCTCAGTCTTGAATTCTGCCCCTGTAGTCACACATCTTTGGCACTGAGAGGGGGCGACTGTACTTCAGTGTCAGTTGTCCTAAGTTTAAGTCAGTACATGACTGAGCTAGCTTTGGTCCTGTAGGCTTTAGCATCATGAATATCTTAACGGCTTTACCACAGCAGTGTAATGCATAGCGTTCTTAAGTATTGGCTTCCTAAAACCCATCTACACATTAATTTGTCTAGTAGACTTCCTGCTACCTGGCAGAAGAGCTCAAACAGTGGAAATCTCCAGTGTAAGCTCTCCAATAGCTAAAAGGTCATGGCCTTTTAGATGCTTAATATTACATTACAAATGTCTGACGCAATTCTTATGCATAAAGGCTGGAATAATTCTACAGCTGCTTAATACGGCAAGCTTAAAAGCAGATATGGTTAAGACACGCAATTGTAGTAAGGTTTTCTTACTAGAATAGGTTTGGGGTTTTTTTTGCTGTGCATCTGCTCTGTCTCTAGATCCCTGGTGAAGCGGAATGCTACCCACAGACTGCCAATAGCAGCTGCTTGCTGATGTACGTGTTACGAATCCCATTTGGAAGGGCAAAATTGTTCTTTCCACAGTGAGCTTCACATCAACATGTGAACATATGACTTGCTAATATGTAATCTGTTTTCTGTTACAAAGAGGAAATTTTACCAGGATGCAGATTCGAGGTTCTGAAGTACTTACATAAGCTATGCACAACTTGAAGATGAGGTTTTGTGCGTTGGAGTGAATAAGTGAGTTACCCTGTGGCTACCCTGACAGCACCAGAATGAGTATGTTGCAACATAAAATAACAAATCTTGTTGGGGAACCAACAGTAGTATGCAACTCTGTATCTCATTTATTTTAAAAGCAGGTATTTGTTGCTAATGTCTTGTTTGAGACTTTCTGTCGAGGGCAAGATAAATTTCTAATGTTTGAAAATGTTCCCTCCATCCCACAAAAAGAAAAAACAGGAAGCAACACTTATCTTTGAAAAGGCAATAGAGTTTTGGGGGTTTTTTTAAAAAAAAAAAAAAAGCTTTGTTAATCACAGTCTCCAACTTAATGTAAAAGTTTAGTTACAAAACAGCATAAATACTTTATCAGTAATATCTTTCTTCTTTCCTTTAAAGAGGAGTGATTCTCTCCTGTCTTGAGCATTTAATGGACTTGCTCAAGAAAAGGCTTTAAAATTAATTTGCTTTACTAAACTAAGTTGCTACTAGCTGTTTTACAACTGATTCATGGCTTCCTTTCTGCATCTTTTATTATAGTGGTTTAAACTTCAGGATTTTCTTTGAAGTTCATTCAGATGTAACATAAACAGATTTTTAACAATCCCTTCAAGTTAAACTTTTATACTCTTCTTTCTTTAAACTGGCCAGGGTGTGCTACATGATAAAATAACCCAGTACAGCTGCCTGCCTTGTTTGGTCTGAATTTGAATGCATGTCTGAATTTGAATGAAGAATCCTCTCCCTTCTTTGCTTCTGGCAGTGTCCTCCTTTCACTGTTTAAACACTGCCTTTGGGGCATGCTTGCAAAACTTACAGTAGGTAGTTGGATCCCGAATCCTCCAAGCCGATTGGGTGAAGCACCTAACCCGTATTGCTGCTTGGCTTCACAAGAGAAGGGGGCAGAGTGAGGGGGAAGGTGCCCTTGTCCCTCGGTCACGCGTGGCAGCACTGGAGGGGAACCGCAGTTACTGCGGTGCTGCTTCTGAAGCACACGGGCCTGCAACCACACTGTCCTGTGTGCCTTGTGGGCAGCCAGAGGGTACCACTGCCGTGGTGTGCAGGATGAAGTTTTTGGTTCTTCCACTTAGAAGTGAAGGCTGTTAATCTAAGGCATCCAGTCTGTCTGCTGCTAAGATTCCTTTCTATCTTCAGCATTTGAAATTATTTAATACTTTTTTGAAATGTCCCAGTGGCCTGAACAACCGCTGCTATAGATTCTCCGTGTTACTAACTGTTCTCAAATACTCCACACTTAAGTGGGGCTCTTCCCTGTAAGGACTATGTTTAAGTGTAATTTCAGGAAACGGGCAAGGAGCGGGCAGGAGACTTCTCTTCCTAAGTATTTTTTGACACTAGTGTGAGAACTTCACAGCCTTAACAAACCTTGGACTCTTCACACTTCTCCAATACTCTGGCTATCCATGCCTTTCAGTTAATGGACACTAGCTTTCAAAAACACAAAAACCATTTTACAAATACACTGCGTTTGCTGGTTCAAAGCACCCGGCCAGCTGCTGTAGGAAAAGAAGCTACATTCCATTCCCACAGATGATTAGTGTCATGAACCTCATTCCTCAAAACAGGGCTTTTCATTTTTGTGTTATCACATGGTAATACTTTAATATGCTGACCTCTGTGAGCCTTTCTAAACTGAAGCCCAGATGGCCGAACTCCAGTTGTGGGTCAGTATAGTGTCCACGCACTCCAAGGCTGCTTACCTGAGCTACCACCAGCGCTGAGTTTTCTTTAACTGGGTGGAACAATACTATGCTGCCTCTTACACTTTTTTTTTGTTATGCTAAGTTTTCTAGCCTTTCAGGCACCAGAAGACAGAAGCTCTCTGTCAAAAGAGGTAGTAAAAAACACGTTGCTTAACAAAAGGCGGTTAATGCCTTGTAAATTTTCATTTCAACTCCCAAGACAACACTTGGGAGTATAAATACAAACTCTTAGTATGCTAGAGAAAGTGTATGGTAGCTGACTGTTAGCTGAATTCTTAATTCTCCGCAGTTGAAATTTGAAGACTCCACTTATTACACGTGTAAGTAATGGTGAAAACAACTAAATGTGACTACGAACATGGCAGAATACTAAACTGGGAATATGCTCATGTGACTTACCTGATACAGTTATTAAACCCTGTTTTCCATCTCCCTGGTCAGAAGGAAATACATCAAGCAAAGAAAAGCAGGAATTACTGCAACATGATCCTTGAAGAATCATTTTAAACACAAATGCAATTAAAGCTATACCCACCGGCCACCTCTACAAAGTGCTGAAATGGTTTAGTTAATAAAAAAAGGTGGTAGTCCCTGAATGTTGCATAGTTGAAAAAGTTCGTTTACATAGTCTAAACATATCTCTGCAGGATGGGGGGGAAGGGAAGAGATGGGAGTGTTAGAATTTAAAGCAGTGTTTTAAGTATGCAAAATGTTTGCTATGTATGTAAATGGGATTCTTATTAGTGACAGACCATGTGCAAATTGACATACTTCAGTTTATTTTTGAATGGCAATATAGATTGTCAAGGTTGTGTATAATTATAATAAATATATAAACCGCTACTTGAACCGTAAATGACCACCCAGGACCTCATTTTTACATCAATGTTCTTAAAAGAAGCTTTGTCTGATGCCAGGGATTGATACAATGTACATTTGTCCAAAAGACCACAGGTAAGAAATAGGCAATTTTGGTGGCTCACCCTGTCCTGCTCGCTTAGTCAGGTGTGGTTTCTCTCATGCTTCTCTGTCCCAGTCAGCTGCAGACTCTTCTGCTGCCAAACTCCACTGGATGAGTTACCTATCAATCAACTCTGTGACTCTTTGCTCCACTTGCTGCAGCCCAAACATGGTTCTGCTTTGCCTCTGGGGAAATGCAGTCGTTTTCACCTCCGCGCTCACCTTTGTGCATTTGAGTGAGCACCAACTGCCAAATTTCGAGTAATTCATCTCTCACGAATGATTTATTGCAACATACAAACAAGTTCAAAGTAGTTTTCCTGCATCTTGAACCGCTTGGGAAAGTTGATGGCTTTGGGCATTGTTGGTTCTCTGTGAAGATCCTGAAGCGCAGCAGTAAAGCAGGAGTCCATGGGCTTACTCCAGGAGTTCTTGCGTGTCTTTTAGCAGTACAGTGGGAATCCCTCTGTGCTCTGCCAGTATGCAACGACTGTAGAATATCTGCATAACCTATACAAATGTATCAAAACACAACGTCACCCAGCATGTTTATATCCGTCTTTCTCAATATGCTTTAAAAGCTTCACAAAGTCTACATTTCTTCCAGGCTTTGCATACTTGGATCTCAATAAATAAATAAAGTCTAATAAAATATATCAACGGTATCATTAATTTCACAGGCAAGGTTTGGGATTTAGGGGTGGGGAAAGGTCTTTCCTATTAAAAAAAAAGTATATCTATACATGCATGTATGATGGACAATCTAAAACAACTCCATGTGCTTAATGACAGTCAGTATAGGGGAAAACATTGCCCTTAACCTACTTCGCCATCTGAACATCTCAGACTACTAAATCAGCTGGTTAACACTCCAGCATCCTTATGCTCACCAGGAAGAAAAGCATTCCACCATTACACTGCAAAAAGAGCAAAATCAACTATTCTAGCAAAATTAGGTGAATGTGAAAAGAAGCTTAAGGTAGCCAGCTGAAACTCAAGGAAGTCAAGACATAGCCATGATGTCATGCTAATGGTATTTGCATCAGAACACTGAAATACATGGTGAGGACCTAGATTTCAAATTTCATCTGAAAAATAGCTTCTCTGGCATTGTAATATCCTAACACTATCCCAAGGGGCTGGCTCGGTGCAGTTTCAGGGAGAAAAGAGCTGCTTACAGAATAAAAACCATTTATTCCCAGAGATTGTGTTTGTCACAGAGCTTCTGAAACGAGAGTGTCCCAGTGATTGTTACCATGACTGCAAGTAAATATTATCCTTTACTTTCTCAGATTAACTCTTACTACCTTCCTTATTCCTCCTACAAATACCAGTGTGCTGTTCCTTTTATAAGACGTTAATTGCATTTTCGATAGTGCTGAAGCACTTTCAATCACAAAGAAGAAAAGGGAACGTTCTGTAGCAAATAGACCATTTAAAAACTACTAGTCAAGAGTATTTTACTTGCAAATTTCTCCAGAAAATACCCTCATCCTCAAATACTCAAGAAGGAGACACAGGTGGTGGGAGACGAGTCAGCAAAGAAAATGCTCTGTTATCTGGTGGACACAATTAAAAGCTCCCCAAAACATCAGAAAACAGATGCGAGAGTTATGAAAATCCTGGTTTCTCTCTCATACATATTTTTTGGTGCAGCACTGAACTTGGATAACTCTTCAGTAGCAAAATATTCTCAGCCAAGACATCTCAAACAGCAAAGGTAAGGAACCCTGCTTGCCCTACCGCACATCCCTGAAATGGCCTTTCACGTTTCTCCACTGCTTCCGTTGGTACTAGTGGGCAATAGGAGCACCCGGAATCGTGTCACCAGTGGTTTTGTCTCCCAAGGCTGCTTTTTTAGAAGCATCTTTTGAATCCAGCTGGGAAATACAAAAAACACGCCACCTGACCAAAAGGATTTTTAAAAGAACTAAATTACCAAAGTGGGTTCCTAAATAACTTTACAACTATGTGTCCTTTCTATTCCCCCAGCTTGCCTGAGCACGAGCCAAACAACAGTTTCTTTGCCCTACTTTATGTGGTACAACAATAACATTAAAACCAGAAGTTTAAGGAGGATTTTAAGTAATAAACCACGCCAGCCTGACAATTTTCAGGACAACAGTCTAACCCCTCAGCAGTTTCATGTCTCTTCTCCCTTCAGAGAAGTGGATTATGAGCAGTTAACCAGCCACAGAAAAGACAGAAATCCCTCAGGCCTGTAAATATTCTGGTGCTTCCCACAGCATGGGTATCAGTAGCAGGACACCCAGGAACAAGCACTGCAGTGGAAGTTGACCCACAAGGGCCAGCAGTTCCCAAAGTTTGGCCTGTGCAAACATCTCCCCCTACGCCCCAGAGCCTCACACGCTGAGGAGGACAAAGTAGGGCCATGAACTTTCTCCAAAAATCACCTGCAAAAAATAAAAAAGTCAGGGCACTGGTCTCAGTTGTATTCACACAAATATTTTACGCTTCTGAGTCAGCAGCTATTCTGTCTATAATATAAACACCGATTTCTAAAGGTGGTGGTGGCAGGGATTTTTGTTTGCTTGTTTGCTTTTAACTTGCCTTGAAGACTTTCACCTTCAATTTAATCTTGAAATAAACCCAAGACTTCCAAAGGGATATCCAGTTGCAGTTGCTCTTCCCTCCCGGCTCTCCTTGCTTCCATACCCTCCCAAACAACAGATTCCGCAGGAACCTGTAATTAACCTTTTCTTTCTAAACTGGAGGGCCGTTACAGGAGAATTCCGTGTTCAGCGCTGAGCTGAAGGGCCAACTGAAACAGACCCCCATTGCTTACCTACGCCTTCAGCCCGCTGCATTCTTCTACTTTGGATGCTGCAAAGTATGAAACAGCAGGCATTGTCCACAGCACTATGTGCAATGAACCTCTTTAAAGTGGCAGCCCATAGTCTTAGCAAAAACGTTAAAACTTCTCGAAAATGTACAGCAGTCCCTCAACTGAGTGATTTTCCAGATGAATTGCATCACAACTTAAAGTTTCTCAGTGGCTGCGAAGATGTATAGTCTAACAAACAGTCCTGCAAATGCTGAGTATGCCCTGAGACGGTAACATCCTTACGTTAGGATGTTTATCTGTTGCATGCACTATGTCCATTTTAGGGAGGCTCCAGAAATAAGCATTTTATAAGCATTGCACAGACAAAGTGCATTACTACTATGCCTCCAAAGGAGAGTAAAGTGACTCATTCAAGTCACACAACACCTATGACAAGGGTGAAACACGTTACATTCTCAGGACCGTAGCCATCCTCAACACTAGGAAGGCAAGACACCTGCATAAAAATCCTAGGCCAGAGCTTTGACTTCCTTCCGTAGAGCATGGCAGCGGCCAGCACAAGAGCTACTCTTGGAAGCTAAAATGACAAAGCAGAACAGGAAACATTTGTCTTGACAATACTACAGGAAGATGTGGCCTAAGAAGTTTCCTTTCTCAACCAAAAATAACCTTTCCCACTTTACTTGCTCTTTCCACATATTTAGAAAGCTTCAGGACTTTGTTGCAATAAATATTCCCCACCTACTCCATCATCTACCTGCACTGCATTGTCTACAATACCCAGGCAGGTCAAAATATCCTTATGAAATTTTATATGGCAATTTTAGCACAGAAAGTGGAGGTGGACTTGAGATCTGGGAGGCAAAGGTCATCCTATTTATCACTGCTTTTCTAGACCTGTGCTTTGAAAAGTCACTGAAGAAATAATAACCACACAAACTCCATCCTGCAAGTTCTTATTAAGTAAGGATTAACAACCTGCTTACCAGATACTTCCAGAAAGTCAGTGGCATTACCTTTTCTGCTTTTAAGTGTTAATTTACAAGGAATATACAACCCAGCTTGTCTATTGCTTGTGTGATCTATACTCATCTAACCCAATACATGATAAAAATAGCCTCCTGCCTGTATTAGAGACTAACGCTCTTGGAAAGCTCAGGCAGATGACCACCCGAACAGCATGAGGGAGTAGAAAACCAGTAGTTGCATACAACTCCTACCCTACGTCTACTGAATTTCTGTTTGAAGTCTGGAGTCAGTCTTCTGTTAGAAGCTCTGGGTATTCTAATACTCAGAAAACAAAATCTAAACGAAAATAAAAACGAACCACACTCCCACCTCTAACAGTTATCCACAGGGACCAAAAAGATACCTCTACTGCCACCCACAGCACTCAGTAAACTGATACATCCATACAGTAGCAACAGCCAGTTTCACAGACACCTGGTGGTATTAACTCTGAACTGTCCATTTTCCTTAATATGTCCATTAACTATACTCCCTTTTTGCACATTTTGTTCTTTTCCCCCCTCTCCTACTAATTTATTTTATAAACTGCATCTAAGTTCTTCAGTTCGAATCGAAAACTCTCCCTGACTATTGCTTTTTCAAAAGCACTCCCCTGTAACATCAAGCAGTTCACAAACACCTGATCAAACTTACCAGGCCGACATCTCTGGGCCTTAACATTACGGTGGAGGAAGTATTCAGTGTCAAACAGAAAACAGCAGAGCGCCCAAGAGAGAACACTGGTTTCTCATTGCTTCCTCTCCAGCTCCCATACGCCTGCTCCCTCTCCACAAAGCACTGCAGTTCCTGTCCAGGCAACTCACCCCATCCAGGCACAGATGTAGTTACTCCGTTGCTTGCTGTTACGAAAAGAACTGTTTTCCTCTAGAGAACTGTTTCCATAAAGAAACATGGGATTTTCTTGCAGGTAACAAGGGACAGGATGAGAGGAAATGGCCTCAAGTTGCACCAGGGGAGGTTTAGATTGGATATTAGGAAAAATTTCTGCATCGAAAGGATTGTCAAGCATTGGAACAGGCTGCCCAGGGAAGTGGTGGAGTCACCATCCCTGGAGGTATTTAAAAGACACCTACATGTGGCGCTTAGGGACATGGTTTAGTGGTGGACTTGGCAGTGTGAGGTTAATGGTTGGACTTGATGATCTTCAAGGTCTTTTCCAACCTAAACGATTCTATGATTCTATGATTCTAAAACCAGGTCTTTTCTCTAGGGGAAGTATGAGAAAAGTAATGCAACACGGATTTAGTCAGGGAGTGATCAGAACTGCTCTCCCCAATCAAGTCGCTCAATGACTATCCCTCTATAAGTGAACAGAAAACTCAATGTGTTACTCACATACTCACAGAATATAAGGTGCTCAGCTACCCCGGTACCTTGCCTCACTTCCATTCCCTCCTACACCACAGAAGCTTAAGTGCTGCATACCCCTGAGATTGTAAGGATGAAATGCAATACCCGCCAGGGAGAGAGGACTCGGGGCACGTGGGCTAGGAGCACACCTTAGCAGGATATCCACCTTCCAAAAATGACAGCAGGCAGGGTCACGCAGCTTTGTGAAAAGGGTGCAGTCTACATTCTCCTTAGTCCTTTTCTCTCCCCGCATCTTCCCTGAAGCAAGGGCTCTGATGCGCTGTGGGGAAACTCACGGTTACCTCTGCATTCTTAAAGCCATGAGCCCCTTACAATATACAACTCGGGAAGAAATGTTTTTTTCTACAAGAACTGACAAAATAGCAGTGTGCAGAGACCTGGCTGCCTCACAGGCTGTGGAATCTACAGCAAAGGAAATAGTTTGTGAGGTTTCTTTTTGACTGTATGTATCCATAATTCCCACAAATTACAAGATTCAAGGTTCCCCTAATTCCTTCTCCCCTAATCCTTGTTTCCCAAAGCTCCTCACTCCAGGCACCATGACATTCTCTACAGGAACAGGGAGGAGACTCCACCATTTCTCTTGCGCTGCACATAATCAGCTGGGCTTTATTTCCTTAGTAACAGCAGGAGTTTGAATTCAAGTAAAATCCAAACTCCCTCCTATCATGAAAGTGCTATTCCTCAAGGAATCTCTCATTTACATAAGACCTTCAATGACTTCTCTCTCCACCATTTTAATAATTCTCCTTTTGACCAGCACTGTTGACCTAAACAACCTTCAACTCCCCAGAAAAGACCCAGAAGCAAGAGGATATTATACTTATTTGACAGTCAAACACAGATTTTGGGAAAAAAATAAAAATAAAAATCCCAAACCTCAAAGACAATTACGTAAAGAAGTAAAGGGTGGAGTAGGAAAATACAAAGTCCCAACATTTACAAGGAGATACCTAGAGGCAAAAGTGCAGTACATTTTCCTCTCTTTTGAGTATAAAAACAAAAAGGAGAATAAATGCAAATTTTTATTTGTCTCAAACATTTTCAGTAAGTCAACAGGTAAAATTTAATAAAATTTAATAAAACAATTCCATTTCCACTTACACTTTCCAGAACAGGATGATGTGTTAAAATCAAGTAGAAGCTATGACTGAAGAGAGTCATAAGACTTCTGAAGACACTCCGTATAGCTAGCCAAAACTACTGCAACCACCGGAGAAAAGGCTTTCAGAAAAAGTTTACAGATACTGCAGATATCTACACACACGCAGAATTAGGTAGGAGCAAAGAGGACTTTGCACAGCTCAGTATATTTTGCAAACAACTTTTTCATACACTGATTGAAATAAGAAAACACAGAAACACATTATTCCTAACTTTTTACTTACCTAAATCTTGTAGAGCTATCTCAGAGGGAGCTAACCTCTACCACTTCTTGTGCTTTGCTGTCTCCCCTTCCTAAATTCCTCTCTGCTTTCTCCCAGAAGGCAATGGCTTTACAAATGTGTAAATAAAGGCTTAATGTGAGCTTCTCATTATCCTTACAAATGACAAAAACCCAAACAAACATGCAGTTTGACTCCCAAATCAATGAGGTTCTATGTAGCCAACAACTGCAAAAGAATAACTGTGTAGTTCTGAGGCATATAAAGTTGAAATTGAGGTCACTGACCAATTCTGCAAAGATTTACACAGATCCTCACACAAACATGGTGTGATTAATCCTACTGATGTCAATAGCGCTGCTGCAACACACAGAGCGAAGCACAGGTGTGACTTCACCAGATTTGAGCCTACGACTCCAGTGAAGAGGTCTCATGCAACTTGCTGCCATCGCTTTCCAGAACACAACTGTACTTTAGGGCTTTGTATGCTAACATCCTTCACTTCAGTTCAAACACAGCTTTTGGTCTTCAGTTCTGTGCCCCTTCTTAAGCATCTACACTCTGCGCTCTCTTTTCAGATGTTAGGAACAAGCAGGTGTATGTGAAAATATGGATTCTATCATTTCTTATGACTCACTCAAGTAACAGTTTGTCAAGTCCCGGCAGACACTTCAAAAAGGGGCTGATGTTAGTCACTCATCAGTTTAGCCATAGGCACAAGAACTGCACCCATTAATATTTCTATTCTGCAGGCAGTCAGAGAAATATCATTTGCTTCATGAATATGGTAGTCTTTGAACTCTTTGTGCATTTTAAAAGAGGAGTCATCACAATTAAAATACGTTAGAAGCAAAACGCAGAACATTTTACTTGGGAAGCTTAGTCCCTCAAAAACCTTCAAGTGACACTGCACAGGAAATACAAGCCCCACCTTGCAATTTTTTCTCTTCCCGGCAGGCCTTTCCATCCATATAGGTGTTTTTTCAAAGGACAGAGAATATTATTAGACTGGCTTTACCACCAAAAAGGCAAGCTGAAGTTGGCCATAATGTAAAAAAAAAAAAAAAAAACCAAAATAAAAAAAATTGTTGTCAGCTAAGAACTCCAAACTTCTGTACTGAAGCTTGTTTTCCATTCATTCAACAGAAGCACAGATTTCCTGCCCTGCAAATCCAACTGGTGGGATGTTCTCTATTGCAGTTCCCAGAGAAAGTCAGCCTCCACCCACACCGCAGCCACTCCGCAGGAGGAAGTAGCAACTGCACTTACTAAAGAGCAAAACCTTCTCAGCGTGTGCTCCAGGATGGCCTACTGGCTCTGGACGGGGCGGAGGCACACCTGGTCTTCTCCACCTGGCCTGACTTCAGGCTTGAGCTAGCGATGAAGCTCGACTGGCCTGAGACAGCGCTGCGTATGCACGCAAGAACTGACGGCTGGGAATCTGAGAGCAAAACAGCACTACAGTTGGAGATTTAGTTACTTTCTAAATGAGGCAAAATTGGCGGTTTTAGAAATCACAGTTTTCAATTTAGGAATCTAAAAGTCCACACTAAGACTTCAGATGTTCAAGAGGGATTTATTTGACCTGGTCTATCATGGGAAAGTTTCCTTTTCTTCCATATTACAGAAAGTACGAAATACACATCTATAAATATAATTTGACATGTAGAAATATAAAATGTATCTAAATTCACTAAGTTGCCAAAACTATGGAAATTTTTAAAATAATTTTCCTACAACTTTAAATGACAGAACTACAGTATTTGCATTTGTTTTTGCTTGCAAGGAAATAAACCACAGCCCCATTTGCTAAATTACCATGACAGTGCTTTCCCCAGACAAACTAACTGAGCGCAGACAACAGAAACTGATTTTTCAAGTAACTTCTTGCTGCATCATCTTGGTGATAAAACGAGCCATCAGAGAAGTGTTTTGTCTTGCTTTCCTTTAGTATCATGTCAGAAAAAAACACCACAACAACCTGTTTGCCGCAAAAAAGGCACTGAAAAATGTCATTTGTCTTAATATGCTAAACTGCTGATCTAAATCCTTTGTCAAAAACTGGACAAATGCGTAAATTACATCTTTATGCTCAGGTGGCATTTTGTTTTCATGGATAAAATTTTCAAAGCCAAAGGGGCAGGCACAAGCCCTGATGGTGAAGTATGAACTGAAAAAAAAGGAAAAAAAAATATTGTTAGGATTTCAGTCAGGCATACTACAATGTAATTGATATTTTGTTGAGAAAGCTTTCAAATCTCATACTGCACCCTTTATTATGCTCTTCAGATCCACCCGAATGACCTTAGCAGATATCACTACCCAAGGGATTCAGCTTCTTTGCTAATCCAGCTGCTTGCTCAATAACTAAGTGCTAGTTACAACTAAAAATTTACAAAAATAGCTTCAAAGGGAGTCAATCAAAATTTCTGACATAATAGCCTAGGGAAATACTGAATAGATTTTTATTTAAATTGGTTATTAGCTCTAGGTATCCAAATAGCAGTGTTGCTGCGCAGAAAAATCTGTCCTCTAGTTTTAAGTTTGTATCACTTTACCAGGCAGAACATCACTCATAAGGGGACACAATGCAAGTGCTAACCCATAAGTATCTGCACTGATTTGAACCTCCTTCATCTGTGTTGTGATGATGTTATTTTCACTGTGGTGTGAGGAATTCTTTTCATTGATGTAAGCGAGGCTTGTGAAGATTGTGTGATGAATTTAATGATAACCCTAGACCCAGCTAGGTCTTCTTAAGAAATAGTTCAAATACTGGGACACCCTTTCCCACAGAACTTATTTTGACTTGCAAAAGTTTCCTCTATTAGAAACTATCACTTAGTGATCACAAGTGCTGTATGATCAAAAGAATCACAGAAAATGCATCTGGAAAGAAATTTTAGAGGTTATCTAGTCCACCTAAGTGCACTAAGACAAAAATAAAAAAGGTATACTTGCCCTAACAAATGTGTGTTTCGCTTTTCTTGAAAATGACAGACTTCATAATCTCAGGAGATAGTAAGAATATATTTGCGGGTTCACAGAGAACACATACAAAAAAATCCCAACCAAAAGCTTTTAAAGATGTTTTCTTGCTAAATGGATTTTATAGCTATTGTAAGGGATGGGGCATTAGCTATTACTGTCAACAGTGAGAACTAGCAATACAGCCCCGAGCTCTGCTACAAATTTCCAATCTATGAACAAGTCTCCTTTTTGGCAAGTCTATGTAGACCAAGTTCTGCAGGGAAAATACTCAATATGTGTATGCAAAACACTGAGCACTGTTGGATCTTGAACTCATCTAGAATCTCTACTCTTTACTGTCGTACAGTTAAAGAATAGAAATGGTGTTCATTTTCAAAAGATATGCAGACATGCATATAAGGCACTTGATTGCCATTGAGAAGTTTGATGAACAGGGAAGAAAGGAGAAACACAACTACGCTGTAAATCACAACCCATAATAATTGCTTTTGCAATTGCATTTGCTCTACAGCAATGACACAAAGATCATTTCATAGTCAATGCATCTATCACATAGTGATACCCACTGATGTATGGAGTTATAAAGAAGGTTGCAAACAAATAAGTGTGGTCAAGAGTGGGGAAGTCAAATCAGGAAGATATGACTTCCAAATACAGAAGACTAACATACTGAGAGGCTGACTGAGGAACATACACTGAACTTCCAGAGAAGACAGTAAAGAAGCTACTTTCACAATGATTCGTGTCCTGCTTAAGAACACGGCACAGTCTGGTACTATGTTCCATACAGCAGCAGATATGGCAGACACTTACAACCAAGGCATCAGCTAAATTCGCAAAACGTAGCAATGACCTAATTGTTTCCATAACAATATAGGCGTGTCAGCCTGGCACTAGTGGTAAATCAGTGACTAATCTCACACTTGGTATCTACAGAGACAGGACTCAACTATACCACACAAAGTTACAAATACAGTAACATCACTAAGACATACAAAAGATATGAGGGGAAAAAAGCTTCTGCTGGTGTAAATGGTGACATTCCACTGAGTAGTATCACTGGACTACCAAATGCCGGCATTGTAGTCCAACACAATTAGGAAAAACAGAATATCCACCTGGCTTTGACAGCATTTATATAAGCAACATAACATTCCTGTAACATAGACTTAGGGACTTTGCCGCGGGGCCAGTAACTTGATAGGAGGGTTCAAAGTTGGAATGTCCATAAAAATGTATTAGTCATTGAAACAAAGCCTTATGACATACCAAGGATTTTACTCAAACCGGAATATATTTAATAACTAGTATTTCAGAAACAATCATTCTTTGCACAAACTATTTTTTCTTTCTCTTACATTACAAATAACTCCCCTCCACCCACACTCCTCAGCTAAGGATGAAACACGTTGTCAATTTTACAGATGAGTAAACTGAATCACATGGCTGACAGGTTTGACTTGTTTCTTGAAGATAGGGCTTTGATAAAAAATTTCTTCTCTGAAATAAATGGATTTTCACTAGCACAGAAGTAGGGTAGGTGAGAAAAGCATTTTTTTTCTTGTATTTTTTTCTTGATCAGCATGGCAGTGGCAGGGTCAGTTACAGGATGAAGAAGTTTTCAGTTCTTTTTTCTGGCTGAAACAGACATTCCCTCTGGAGAACTCACCATCAGACAGACAAATGAGAATCACAGCCCTTTCCTGTGCGAGGCAAAGCATCAAAAAGTACAGAGGTCTCAAGATATTTATTCAACTCCTGGTCTCTCACAACTCAAACATTCTGACATCTAAATTCATGTATTTCCTCTGAGCATGCTTGAGAGAGAAATGTCATTCTCCTGAGCAGCCGCACATGGAATCTGAAGTGGAAAAAGTTTTTTAAAAAAAAGAAAGCTTGGGCTACTGAAAGGAAAAACAGAGACTGTACTGCACTGTAGCAACACTATTGTTTCTCAGCCTTAAGCAATAAAGTATCATGGGCATAAACATGCCACGGAAAGTTCTCAAGGAAAACCAGTTTGGTCTCTTAATGGCAGGAGAGAACATCAGGGAGGAGAACTAAGAGCTCAATAATTACGGCTGAGCATAGGCTTTTGTTTAAGACAGGAGTTTCAAAGCTAAGCCTACATACTGCTTCATGTACCTCCAAACTTCAGTCACATTGTAAAGATACCCCTGCCCATTTTAAACTGCTTTGTTCAAGTCTTAGTGCAGCCACATCAGCACAAAGCTCAACACAGGCTTATTAATCCTGAAATTAAGCCCAACCTCAGGCTTTAGTAAAAACTAGGCACGCATTGTTGTAAGAGAAGTGGCACATACGTGAAGCCATTAGATCAAAGTATTCCTGAGATTGGAACACGCAGGGAAAAAAACCCAACCTGACAGTATGTGAATTTTACCGGTGAAAAACCCATTATTCCTATTTTTCCTCCTATTCACTATGAGTAAGGCTGTCTACTATTGAGCTGGAAATGTCACAGAAGACATGCAACTTCACAGTTTTTGAAAATTTTAAACACCAACCCGGGAATCAAATTGAACCTTTGTACAAAGCAATACAACTTCTCTAATTTCAGTGGAACTACAGCTGCTTATGTTTAGAGCCAAAAATAGTCCACTACAGTTTCTGCCCTTGGAAAGCGCTGTCCTATGTTTGCTTCAAAGGAGTTGCATGCAGTGGCAAGCAGGCACTTTAAATTTATTTTCAGTCAAGATGGTGGAAAATAATCACATTCATTTAGTTAGTGATCAGTTCTATTGCTAAAACTGACAGAAATCTTATTCTCTTTTTTGCTAAGCCCCTCTTATTTCAGAAGAAGCTGAGGATGTTATAGCTGGGCAAGCCTCTGCAGTTACATGAATGTCACAGGTTGTTTCGGATCCCAGGAATACAGTGATGGTCACTTCAGATCATTTATTCACTCAGAGAACTTCTACGCTTCATGTGACAGAAGGTAATACTTGATAGCTCAGTGGATGATCATAAATGTTCATAGTACAAATAAATATACCTAATAATACTATGCTGCATATGACAGGCACATATGTTTCCTCTTACAATTTAGTTAGCTTTACTGCTAAGGTGAAGCATAAAGACAGGTGTAAATCCATTCACTCTGACAGAAGAGTGAAATAAACAGTACATTCTGCAAAGGCAGATTAACTCTTTTTTACCCACGATGTCTTAAAAGAATATCTATGCTCAATAAGATGTATTTTTTTTAACTTTAAAAGACTGTTCAGATATGAATGCTCCACTTATCAAAAGCATTGCTTACTATGATCCTGTCTTCCTGCATGGAGGCATTAAAGTGCAGTTCAAAATCCAGTTGTTTTCTATTTAGTGGTCTTTTTGCAGTCTATGAAACAGATGCAAACTTCATCTGCTTACACTAGGCTCAGTGTACAGGTAAGCAGAAAGATCTGAGTTCTGAAAACATGTATAAGGACAAATGCTAATTAGCAAAAGGATTAAAATATGACATAAGACAGTAGTCACTCTCATGACTGTTGCATAATTCTGTATGGCTTGGAAACATCATTAACAAAGGAATTGTGCCTAAGGGAGCAGTCTACGTTTGCAAATAAAACTAGCTGTCAACACTGGCAGTTACACCCACTGCTGGCAATTGAATATTCAATAAGGAAGACCAAAGAAACCTCTAGTGAACATCTAAATAAACTAAAATGTTAGGCAGTGTATCTGGAGGGGGGGGAAATGATGCTGGCATTGGGCAATGATAAAACCAACAGACTAGTGAATCCTCAGATACCAAACCACACTGAGCATATGCTTCAGCCAACGTGTGTATCTGTGGGGTTGCATCTCCAGTGTATCAAGTCACTCAGCTGTCAAGAAACACGAGAGGAAAAGGTTTACAGAGCTGAAGACAAACGGCTAAAATTCCACCTGCGTATGAACTGGAGGCTAATGTCACCTTTGGCTATTGGGATGCTCAAGATGGAAAGAGAAAGAAATTGTAGACTGAAGCCTTTACATGAATAAAAGGCATTTGCAATAAATTGATGCTGCAGTATTCCTCTCAAGGCACTTTGGCAGGCTGAATTAAACACAAAGTCTGAGGTGCAATGCCCCTTGCATAAGCCAGAAATTAACAGTTTCTTGGTTTGGTTTGGTTTGGTTTGGGGTTTTTTCCCAGATTATCTTCTGAGTCATTGGAGAACACTAAATTTTTTGGACAGTTTATAACTTAGAAAACAAAATAAATATACAGACACCGAAGGCGTGGATAAATAACCGTAAGGAATAGGTCATATGCTCCTAATCGAGCACAGTCAGAGCCAAAACTTTTAATGAGATTTGCTCCAAACTTCAGTATAATCAAGATACAGAGGTTTTGTTCTCACAAATTTTGGCATGGTGCCTTTTAAGATAAAGCATGTAAGTGGCAAGACCTTTTTATGCTCATCTGTAAGATGTACTTATTGCAATTATCACATTACTATGTTTAACATAAGAAGCATGATGTGAAGACTGCAGACCACTGTAAACAGCAAACATCCAGCAAGTATGTTCCAAAATTAATGATCAAACTGTTGAAATGCCAGACTGAAACAAGCGCCCAGTAATGAATTGTTACTGACAGAAACTTTGCTTTTCACCACTCAAGTTTTCATCAGACAGATGATTCTAAATAACAAGAGCAAGGTTTGTCATCTCTGAAAGCAAAGCTCAGCTCTCTTACTGAAAGGCTAACTCTGAAAGCATTTCTGTGGGTGGGCAGTGAAACAAAGAAAATTTTCATTTGGTAAAATTTGATATTCTTTGTAGAAACACATAATTCTATTTAGTGAAAGAGAGAGAGTCATCCAAGCCTCCATGATCACGCACTTCCCCTTGAATAAAATAAATGCATAAAAAATACACAACAAAAAATATTGCAAATATAAGCTGGATTTGATTCAATTTTATGTTTTGGGTAAATCAGTCCTTCCCTGCCCCATTTTTCTAGCATTTCCATCAAGAATTAAGAATATGGGAGAAAACTGCGTGTGTAGTGTCACTGAGACAGTAACTGGAAGGGGCTCTTCCTTCACGGGGCAGTCATGATAAACAGGAAAACAAAAGATGCATTTCAGTGGCATTAGGCCAGGAAATACCCCACTAAAGTTTTGTGACTGTATAATTACAAACTTCAATTTTTAAAAATAAGTTGTTCTTCTTCTTGACAGTTGTTGGACTTGGTTTCCAGTGAAGAAGTCTCGCAGAATTGCATTGACTTTATCATGTTGCTAACACACTCGGGCAGACTTGTAGGACAAGCCCTGGTGCTTGGATTGCTTTGCTTACCCTTCTTCGCTTTGACAGCTTGCAGTGCTACTGAAATATGCTCCCTGCACAAGCATGCTGCCGATGAGCTCACTCCCTGGCAGGTCACAGCAATCTCTTGTGCATATGCCTGTGAAGCTAAGGCATAATTTATTCTAATATTCAGAATATAAGGTTAACACATCAAAGCAGATCCGGACAGGGATCCTTTCAACACCTTCCTGTGCCACACCTTAATTGTCTTAAGAGAGTGAATGATGCATTATGTGGTTTATTTCCTCTCCTTCTTCCCCTCACCTGAGCTGAACATGTTATTTCTAGCATTCTTGCATATTAAAGCAGTCATAAGTGAGAGGAGTTATGCAAACTTAAAAAAATTAAATCTGAAGTAACAAAGAACTCGTCAAACTTTGCCATGTCGTCTAAATGAGCTTTCTTCAAAAGCACAGCCATCTTCCCAGTTCTTCAGGGGGTGAGGGAGGATATGACAGACTCATTCTCCAAACCATTTGTGCCTTCTTGGGTAAGAGAATAATACTTAGTAAAATACTCTCAACAGCCAGCAAATCTCCACTAAATGCAAGGCGTCAGCTTGACCATCTCTGTATTACACCAGAAAAGCTACAGACTTTTAAAGTAATCTTATTCTATAACACTTGGCACTAAATCAATAAATACAGTAATAGGAACAGTTTCAACAGAGTACCACTCACTATTGTAGAGTGCAATGTTTCTATGAAAAAAGAGAACTCCTACAGTTGCTAATTGCTCTAGTGACACGCTCTTCTTAGTCTGGGAAGTAAGACATCATAAAACAAAATGGACCTGTATATATTAGTGCAAAATTGGACAGGTTTTAGGTTAACTCAAATCACAATCCAGATTAAAAAAAAAAAAGTGCTTATTACATATTGCAAAGGGTGTATCTGTCTCACTGCAAAATACCTGTCCAGAGGACTGTATGGTTTTCATTTATTATTAAAATGAAACTGAGCATCTGTTTTGGCTCTAGACTTAAAATGGAGCAAAATAAAGAACAAAGACTGGCACTTTTCTGAAGCAATGAAATGGAGTGGGAAAAAAAAAAAATCAGAGGTTATTATCTAAATGACTCCACCCCTCCATTCTTTCAAATACAGAGATTATTGAAGAGATTTTCCAAGCTGCTGAAACTTGGGGAAGCCTCAGATAACTACTAAAAATTTAATATTGTAATAACACCTTTAAAGGGCTAATGGAAAGACCTGAGATAGGGATGGATTAATCTGACATCAGTGCAGACCAAAGTAGAAGACGTGAAAGAGTTAAAGGGTATTAGCACCACAAATACCAGTCACACAATGTCACAGAAAAGGCACCAAACACAGCAGGTGTACTCCTTCATTCAGTCAGAAGTCCTATTACGAACCAAATACAACATCATATCCTTCGACTTCTGAAAAGCACTGCACCTAGTACCACCTGACATTTTTGTTAAAACCGGATGACGGTACTGATTTGTATTTTAGCAGAAAACGAACACAAAGCTAAATGGCTTGAAGCCAAAGTTAGGTAAAGTCACTCTAGAATACATGCATACATTTAAAGTGGGGGTAATTAGCCACTGAGACAACCTAGCTAAAGGCAAGACAGAGTCATTGTCATTTGACATGTTTAATAGGGAAATGAGATCCCTGGAGATGGAATTGCAGAGCTGTGGGCCTCTCAGGCAAACACACTACCAGTACTCTTCCTTCTCTTCTGTGTAGAAAACAATGTAGTTTGAGTATGTCTGCTCAT
>WAAD01006812.1:977-23934 GCA_013389945.1 Fregata magnificens
GCCTTTTGGAGATGGTGTCTTTTCCCTTTAACACTGAAATTGTCTGGGCATGGAGTTGTAAAACTGCAATGGTTTAAGTTAAGTTTAGAAAGAGTCTAATTGCATATTAAATTATTATTCTGTGTATTTACACTGCCACATGAATAGCTATATTTTCTTTCACTTTTGACATTTGGGATAAAAAGCCATATGTATCATAAATATTGGATGTAAGTCATTAAAAACTGCCTTCCTGGGACTTTTATGTCTTTAAAAGGTGAATTAGCCACCTTATGTACAGAATAAATAACGTTTAGAAAAGAGCAAGCATTTTTCTATGCTTAAGTATCAGATCTCGAGGGACTTTGTTCCTTTCCCCAGACAGTAGTTTAACTTTTCCAAGTTAGAGTGGTGGTATAAATCTTCCAACAAGAGTCCTAATATGCGAAGATCCTCCAGGAATCCTGCTCCATGTTCTAGCTGGTTCTTTTCAACAGGTGCATCCCAGTATGCAGTACGCAAGAATACAGGGTAGGACAACTGAGTGCCTTTAAGGTCTCTCCCATTTGGGAAGAAAAGGTGCTGTGCCCTAGACAGCTAATGAACGGAACAAGAGGGCTTGGGTGGAAGTATTCACTGTGCTGCATCATGTTCTAGGCACTTGCCAGAGTTTGGTTCTTGCAGATTCTCACCAATGACACACCTAGCCAAACAAAAATTGTGGCAGGGAATTAAATAAAGTAGTGGAAAGGAACCTACCCTAGACAGCCATGGAAATGATACTTTGAGCTTGTTTTTTTAATTTCAAATGTCAACCTTTTGAAATACAGAACTAGTTCTAGGTGGTATGAAGTTTTTCCCAGGGTAGGGAGACCAGAAACACATACCACCTTCCCTGGCTACCCAGCAAGAAAGCATGCAGACGGAAAATAAACATTTGGATGTGGGAGTGATTAGCATTGTAACTGCCAACCCAGACAAGGTGCTTTTATGGTTAGTGTTGTTTTCTACCTTCCCCTTCCCCAAGCATGATAATTTTGAAGATTTGCTTGCTGTGTGAATTGACAATGAAGCCAAGCACTTTTACTGACAAAATCTGGAACCATATAAGTGGGCTACAGAGAGTACCACTGCGCAGTGTTAAGCATAATGATTGGAATACAGTATATATGTGTGTGTGCATTCAAATGCAGCTGTAAGTCCTATCAGTGAAATATGTTGCAAATTATGGATGCTCCCCTACAAATGAGTCTACTACAGTTGCTCTTCATCATAAAGACAAATTTGTGTGTTTCTTTTTGCAAAGAAAGTTATCATGTTTTGCCCTAAGAATATTTATTACTACAAGGATGTGCCAGTTAAAGTGCTCAACAGGAAATATGACAGTTTAAAAGCATTGTAAAACTTACATAGCTTACTTCTTTTTCTAAAGTGCAACAAGGATGAATAGAATGGGCCAAGGTATGACAATTAATGGTTCTGCATGACCTAGCAACTGCTGTGGGTTTCCTTCTATAACTTTGTCCTTGTGAAAATTTGTGAAATTAAAAAAAAATTAGTTACAAACTTTATTCAGTTATTGGTTTGTTTGTTTGGTTGGTTGTTTTGTCGGTTTTCTTTTGCCTTTTTTTTCCCCTCCAAACCAGAAGTAAAACTGGCTGCTGCTGCTGCTGCTGCTGCTGCTGTTGCTCAACCCTGTTTTATTTTTTATCCTCTCATCTGCTTGCCTTTCTAATTGCACGTGTCCTTTTGTAAACACCCAGGTTCCTGCTCAATGAAGATACCTACCCTGGTNTTCCATTTAGCAGAGGAAGGAAGGGTGTTAATATGAAGCCACTTGTCACATACTATGTAACGATTTTATCCAGAAAAATAGTATTTGTGTAACTGTGCAGCTCAAATAGAAAAAACATAAACAGTGTACATTAGAGAAGCAACTTGTCTACTTTGTGAGCAACAGAAGAGGAATATCTAATATGGACGCGAATCTGAATTCTTCAAATCGTGTCGAAGTCTAATTCTTCTCCGTCTTCTGTCTTAAAGTCAGAGGTCTTAAAGATTTGACTTTTAGTTTTACCATGTGCGATTTTCACTGCTAACTATAGTCAAATTGATCAAATAGTTTATTACAGTGGTGAAGATTTTCTGATACAGATATACTAATGAAATTGTGAGTAGAGGAATGTTTAAATCAACCATATTATGTTGTAAAAATTTTTTATATTGAAAAGTAACAGGAAATCTCCCGTTTATTCAGAAGCCTATCCCAAGTCAAACATTCTTAGTAACTACCTTGGTTAGTTTTTGAAAGTGGAAAAGCATCACCAATGTCAAGAGATGACATTTGAGAGCTTTAAATGGAGGTCCTGCCACTTATATCAGTCCCAGCATGGTTTTGACAGTGGAAACTAGGTTCTTAGTAACTTTGTTGATCTGAGTGTTCACACAAAATCACATCTAGCAAACCTGCAGGTTCTTGGCATGGGTTCCCCCTGGCCTAAACTGTCAGAGTCAGGCATTTTCCACTAAAATTCCCATTGTCAAAAGTAAGAATTTTGCTAGTTTAAAAAATAAAAAATCAACAAGACAAGTCCAGAATAGCTTTTTTGTCCCAAAACCTTAGTTGCCTTCGAGCAAAATAAAGACCTTCACAGAAAGTAAGAATAGTTTCTTCTCTCTCTCCCTGCAAATTACTTACTGCCTGGTACATGTAAAATATTCGTCTGCCAAACAAAGAATTGCTGAGCATGTGGGTGGAGAAACTTTCATTACTTTTTCTCATACAGGAAGAAATTGCTTGGGAGAATTTTCAGCTTAGCTGCAAACAAGCTGCCTATGTGGAGGGGGACAGGCACACAAACATATACATACAGACCCATTTGAAACTGCAAGTGTCATGGCAGAAAAAAAATGTGTTTAAAACAATTATAAGGTAACCTGGGATTATGGTGAGAATACAGATTTAGTAAATCTTTGTGTCATGTTTAGCTAGTACTTACTTTTTTTGCCTCTGCTCAGAAGAGAGGGTGTTTCACAGTGACATTTATTCAAATGTGATTACGCAGTCCAGAATTAATGACAGATATTTTAAAGCACCAGAACAATAAATCTGTTGGAGAGAATTGCTAGTCTTACACAAACTGAAGAAATCTGTATTTTGATCATTTTACTTTAATTATTTATATCTTTTGATGCTGCAGGGAACAGTCTTACACAAGATGTTAGTTTTTATTTATTTGTAGTAAGAGCGTGAAGCCTTTAGAACCTTCATGGATGCACTGGGATGCTGATAGCCCATTGCAAACAGCACAGGTGTTTGAGAGGAAAGTAAATGTTTTCTGCTTTATGATACCTGAAGTTACTTAGCTGTTCCAACATCTGTCAGGTGATGCTGTCAAAAACAAACCTGTAAAATGGTGTAGGAAGATGAGGGACTCTCTTGAACAGGTCTTAAAAAAATAGAATAGAAAAGTATGCCTGTTCTCACTATAACGTAGAAACACATATGGTAAGGATCAATATGCATATGCCAAAAGGGAGAGAAACAGACTGAACATGACAGAACGAAAAAAAAGTTGGTGAATATAACAATATATGGAGACTTAAAAAAGGGTTTTCTGGACTGATTTAAAGGAAAGTAAATAGTTTGTTGAAGATACATAAAAAATCTGTGCTAAGACTTTGGAAGACATATCAAAGTCAGACTGTGAGCTTAACAAAAAAGATTGAAAAGTGGGTAAGGGATTCAAGAAGGACATTTAGTAACTGGGAGCAGAATATCTTAGTAGCCAAGAGTAAAGATGAGGAGTGTCAAGCTCACCTTTCAAAGGTAAGTATAGAGGTCGATGGACTTTCACAGGAGATTTGTCATTATGTGGTCAAAGGCAATTTTAACAGCAGAAAAGAAACAGGAAAGGTATAAAGTTGGGTCCAAGCATTTGATGCTGGAGATGATAATGCCTGGATCAAGGTTTCAGCACTGGCAAAAAGAAATTTAAACAGCAAAAGAAATTAGGTTCTACCAGTTTCTGCATTTATTATTTATTTTCTGTGTTTATTACTTGCCAGGCAAAGGCAAAAAGAGACTTGATGGTGTCTTTTTAAAGATCAGCTCCCTGGATATGAATTTTATTGTAAAGATTAACATATAAATAATTGCCTTGTTTTGAAAATTCCAGGGAAAGCAGGGGAGATGGAAGTGCTTTACACTGGCTGCTGAGAAACACAGTGCAGTTCATCCCTGATCTGAGCACTCACGCAGTTCTCCCCTTTCTTGCTACGAGATTGAATTAACTTGCACCAAGTTCTGTTTGTAGGGAAAGTTTGTGCACCGTATGTTAAAAAAGAGGTAGAGATAAAAGTTCACAGTGCTTAACTTGCCTCAAAATCATTTTAAACACAAACCATTAGAAAACTGTTAGTTTGAAATTGTTTATGTGATCTTGCAAGGCTTTTAAAACATGATAACCATCACACTTTACACCTCTCTGAAAGGTTAGTTTAATCGTAGATCACATAAAATTGGTTTCCACAAATGCATAATGGTTCATATGTCACACTTGAACTAAATGGTTTTTTAAATGGAGCTGAAATTATTTTGATGTGTACACATTCCCAGATTTTTTTTTCCTACAACCTTTCTTAAACCAGCCCCCATCAGGAACCATTCCCTTAAAGTCTCATTAATAATTCAGATGTTCTGATGACTTTAAAAGATCTATGGAATTGAGGCTTTTTTTTTTTTTTAACTGCTTGGCAAAAAGATAAATGAATGTAGAAAGAAGCGGTAGGAGTCTGGCAAGCTGTAGATCATCTCTGAACAGATTGTAACTTTATCATTCTGTCAGGAAGAATAATTTAAAGCACTTAATCAGTTAGCTTCAGTGTGCAGGATGTAACATTATGAATTCCTATCGTCCAATCTGTTCAAATCAAAGGGAACTTAATTATAATAGGTAAGAGAGAGAGAGAGATGGGAGATTGAACATTGTTCAGACTCAGGCAACATTAAGGGTGCAAGGAACTATTTACCCTGATTGCAGATGAGGAGGATATATTAAAAAGAAGTAAAAAACATTTTAGAAAATGACAAGAAAAATGATACAGTAGTTCTGTTTACCTTCAGTTATCAGCCACTAATATTAATACCATTCCTTTTTTTCCAATTTACATTTTTTTAAAAAACATAAGCACAGGTAACAAATATGTCTGAAAAAAAAAAAAAGATGGATTAAACCCTCATGAGTTTGGGGTTTGTTGTTGGGGGCTGAGGGTGTTGCATGTAGATGCTTAAAATCCATATCAAGTATAAAGTGTTTAAATTTCATACTCATGAAAGTGACTGAGAAGTCCAGTAATTCTGGAAATCAATCCACTTCTTTAGAGGCCCTAACTTGGAAGCTGGTTGCTTATTTTTATGCATCTATGCCCAGATATTTGTCCTTTATTCTTCCTGGTCTTTCAGTTTCTATTCTCTTCTTTAACTCCTGAGCTTTTGTGCTCGATTTCCGAGGTGCATTTTGTTTTGCTTATTTTTATTTATTTATTTATTTTAAATGATCACTCCTTCCACTCCTGCCCTGATTACAGTCCAGATACAGCAGCATTTCAGTGGTAAGCAGAAGTGGCAGTTTGTATTATGCAAGTGAGATGCTAAAATGCATTTTGGGTTCCCCATTAGAATGAGAGCTAGTGCATACACGTAAGAGAGCAGCTTTGACATGCCCCAGTTGCAGAATCCCCAGAACCATTTGTGCCCACCCACCTCTGGAATTTGGGGAAGGAGGGTGAGAATGGAGACCCCAGTTCACAAATGCTTGTCAAAGCATAAGCACCTAACGGCCATAAGCCACCCTAAGACCAGGAGTTTCTAAGTCTTTGAATAGAGCTATCTTGTAAAGTTGCACACCAGTAATTAAGCAGTAATTGCTCTCTAAAGGGCTTAAGAAAATTCTTTTGCTTTTTTTTTTCTTTTGTGAATTTTAAGAAGTTTTTGTCCACATCTGCATATGAACAATGCAATATATTGGTTACAATCATAAGCAGCTAGGGGATGGCTGCAATGCTGCAGCCTCTCAGCATCCTCACTCCCTCCCGCATTGCTCCCAGCCCACCCTAAATCAGTACCATAGAATTCTTCCTATGGTCATGGAAACAGACACTGCCCAAAGATATAAAAGGAACAGCTTCCCCTCTAATCTTCCTTTAAGTCCTTGCTTCCTTTGCCTTGCTGTCATACATCACGACCAATCCGTTCAGGATTAACCTGAGCCCCTACCACAGTCATCTGCAGCGTCAGGTATGTTCCATACCCCTTCCCAAACTGGAGAGTTCAGCAGCACCCAAGCAGCCAGGTTGCTAAATAGTAATATAATGGCCATCCTGTGCAGGAATGCAGCCATCTGGCAGCATGAATGCAAACTCTATTCTAGCACCAACTGTGGAAAGTTCTTCTTTACATTCTCCTGCATGATTTCTGAGCCAGCGGTAGCAACCACCCTGAGGCTGAAATGGTTCAGAGAAGCCTCTGACTCTTTATGGTGCTCCTCTATATATGGACTCACATCCTCTTTTCTGCATTACCCTTAGCCCATCTGCATTCCCTGGCTTCTCAGTTTAGCCTTTTATTTGTATCATTTTTTTCAATAAATGAATCGGAGGGTGTTCACCTGAGCATGGAAAAAAAAAAAAAAGCTCTAACACTCAACAAGCAAACTAGCATATTGACAGTTTTCTTTAGCTTCTATTATCAAATCTGCAAACATGTCATCCTCCTTTCATGAAAAGTATTTTCAGAGGTATTAATCTAATGCACTGTACTGCTAGTAATTAGTCAAAGTCACCTTCTATTGATTGCCTTTTCTCTATAAACTTTACTGACTGCTCCCCCCTCCTTTTTTCTTTTTTTTTTTTTTTGGTGTTTATGTGCATATGTGCTTCACTAATTAAAACTCTCATTTTCCCTCCTTATTCTGTCTCTACCCATTTTGCTCCTTAGCAGAAAAGAAATGGTTTACAGATGAGCCGGATAATGCCTATCCCAGAAACATTCAAATCAAGCCCATGAGCACTCACATGGCCAATCAGATCAATCAATATAAATCGACAAGCAGCTTGATACCACCAATCAGAGAAGTTGAAGATGAATGTTGACTCCTTCGAGGCCAGAACTATTTTTTTAAAGCCTGACAAACTTCATGAATGGTGATGTGACATTTATTCCTCTTACATGCTGAACTACTGATGGAGAAGTTAAGAAGGGCAAGCTTAATGGGAAAATAAAGTAGACAGATCTTTGTTTGTCTGCCTTTAATATTGCTTCCACGTATTTTGAAAACTATTACATTTATAAATGAACATAATCAAAACTAGTCATGTATAGCCTCTAGCATTTTAAATTATTTTTATTTATTAGAAAAAAGATATATTTTTCTTTTTTTTTTTCATTGTCAAGTATTTTCCCTTAAAAAAACCTGCATATGTGGCCAGACTCCTAAGAATTTAAAAAAACCAAACCAAACCTCAGTCTTTGGCTTAGAGGAGAATGATGGTCACAGTCATAAGAACATGTAATTAAGGGAGACAAATGATATATTTACAAAAAGAAAAAAAAAGGTCCAACTTGTATTTTAGTAAATCAAAAAAAAGAAGAGAAAAAAAAAAAAAAAAAAAAAAAAGAACAGTTCACCAAAATGTTTCTTTACTGGAGGATGTGTATTTTGTTCAGCATTGACACCAGCTCTTAATAAACTGAACTTATTTATTTTCAAAGTTGAAAGTCATATTTTTGTACATGTAACATTCTTCTGAAATATTCTTTGTTTTATTACCATATACAGAGCATTAATTGCCAGTTAAGTTAAGGTCCAACCACCCACACGCACACTGCACTCCCCACCCCACTGCGTGCGCGCACACACATACACACACACACACACACACACACACACACACACAAGAGACGCCCAGCATCCTCGATAACTTTCTGTGACACTAGCATAGTGAATATCACTACCCTAAACCGAGGGCCATGTAGATAAGGTGCTCATAGGCAGCACTATGGCAAATCTGGCAATTCCACTCCGCTTCCCATTAGCCATCAGCAGTTGTTAATTCCGGGAAGGCAAGCTTGGCAATTCCTCTTCTTTTGCCATGTATTACAGTGCTTTAATCCAGAGTGCATAAATAGTGCATGAAATCATAAGTTATAAACCACCTCATCTACCATATTTTGTTGTTTCCTTACTTCAGAAGTGCTGATGGCCTTGTATCAGTCTTGCTTATTTGGTTCAAATTCTTCCTGATATGTATAGTTTAGCTCCAGATCTTTGCACTTTGGTGATAGCTTATACCATGGTAAAAGGCACACTGAATCTCCTTTTGGTGAGTTCAGATCAGGATAAAAACTGATTTAGCCTCAGCTCTATAATCTCATAACATGCTGTTCTCAGTTAATTTTTGCACCAAGCAGTTGTGGATGGGTTTTTTTCCCTTTAATTTATTTTCACTTTGCTGGGACACCACACATACATAAAAGTACAATAATAACCAATCAAAATAAAAGTAATGAATGTATTTGTTGTGATAACTTACAAAAGGCCTTTGATGGGTGCCTTTTGTGTCAGCAGTTTCACAAAATTGCCAACAAGCTTTATAGCCATCAGACAAAAATGTGATGTTTCATATCTGTGCTGCAGTATCTAGCCACCCAAGCATTTGATGTTCTAACTGATTTAGTAACTCTCTCTATCTCAAATTAGCAACATCTGACACAATTGTGTGAAGAAAAAAAAAAAAAAGGCTGTGCTAATAAGGATTAAAACAAAAACATAGGACCCAGTCGTCAGGAAAGGCAGATTTTCATTGTGCAAGTTAACTTTAGGCTTTGTAATTTTTGCAGAATTATAAACACCACAATAAAACATACTGTGGTACTTCTATCATTAGAAAAATATCAGTGAATCAAACAAATACAAAGCAGATGAATTTATTGTGAAAAACAATGATGTCCACTATATAATCCAACATTTAAGCTAAACTATCTCAGCTTTAATGTTTGTCCACTGGCTGCAGTACAAATATAACCATACTAACACCTAATAGGCTTTATTCTGGAGTGACTTCTTGGACTGTGACTACTTTGTTGTTACATTTTGTAGAATAGCTATTTAAAGACAATAAGAAGAATTGTTAATACAGTATCTGTAAAATTGGATTGTTTAAAATATTTCACTCTCCTACAAAGTAACAAAACAATTTAAGCCGTTTTTTCATTACTGTTTCAGCCATGTTTAACCCATTTCACAGTCCCCAAAGCAGAAGATGATTCTGGTGAGTTCTTCCAATCTATGCTGCTTCAGCTAGTGACACGTTACAATCTACATCCAGTTTCTGCGTTGGGTCACGTAAGCCTTTACTTTGAAGTCAGTGCTCCTTTTTCATTCATGAACTGCATTCGTATTATAACCAGAGTGAAAAAAGCTGGTCCTGAGTACAGGAGAACTTTGTGTTCAACTTCACCAAGTACATGTAATTTTTTTTTTCTTAGAAGACCAGTGTTTAATGCAAAAGGGCATAGAACATTATATCTTATACTTTATCATATACTGTGCCATTTCTGAGTGTCCTTCCTTCAGAAGTGAGCATTCACTGGATTCACATACTAATGAGTCAAATATATACACCACTCCTACATAGCTAAGGTTTGTGTGTCTTTGTCCAGTTTAACTGTCACACCCAAAAGTATCATGCTGCCAACTGTACATAAAAAAAAAAAAAAGGACAAGATCTGAATACACTCACGCTCTCTCCCAGCACAGATAGTCACCTATGTAATGATAGCTAGACAAAACAATACCTGTAGAGAGCAAGCGAGACAGAGAGAAACAGGTATAGGTATGGTTTTGCATTTCCCACTTATAGAAAAGCTAAGAGCAATCAGTAATCTTTTCTTATTCCTCTTTTTGATGATCAAAGATGCAGGACTGACTTCTGGCAATTAGGTGGAGGAACATGTAGAAAACTTGTTGCAGATCTTTGACATTCAGCCATTAAAGACTACAATAAGGCCAGCACCAATATTTGGATATATGAAGTTACACCAAGGCAAGTGGCTGGGAAAGTGGCCTAAAAGTGGCAGCTGACAGACCACACGACAGCTGAGGTAGAAATAAGTTTTTGATCTTTATTAATAATTCTTACTCCTTTCTCAAAAGACAACAAAAGGTGGGGTGGGGAGGGAATTTTCAGCATTTTCATTCATTCAGCATGTGCAGTTGATACAGGCTAAACAATATTTTTTTTGGGGGGGGGGNGGGGTATATATATGTATTTGAGACGGAGTCATCAATCACAAGAAGGTGGTCATTATTTTTGAGGGGGTGGAACGGGGTGAAGAAAGACACAAAGAAAAAATGTGACCCACAGGCTAGCATATGGAGGAATTGTACCTACTGTTTCCTCCTGGTTTGACCAAAAAGCAGCCGTTCCTGTTAGTTATGTTAGCAGTGCACTGACAGAACGCTGCAGAAGCCTCTCACTGCTGAAGCAGGCATGTGCTCCTGGCCCCTCCTCACAGCCATGCACGTGCGTGTTACCACATTGCCAGAAAGTCTGCTGTCTCTCTGTCTTGTGGCTATTATTTTAATTTGTCCCCTGGAGCCCATGAGCACTAAGATGAAAGGATAAAACTGTCCTCAGAAGGGGTGTGTTTGGGCGGCAAGTGCCAAGCACGGCAAAAGTTAAGGTGTAAAGAACAGAAGACATTCAGAGTCTAAATGCAATTTTTAAGGCCTCAATGTGACTGTCTTACTGTTCCTTTTAAGGTGATAAGTATACAATATATTTATTAACAGGAGGAAAAAATAAGATGCAAACATTTCCTTGTATTTTTCAGAAACTTTCTAAAACTGTCACCTCTGTTTGAACAGCTCTTCTTTCAAATCAGCATCGATGGCCAACCAGTAGCACGTACATGTGGCAGAAAGTACAAACCCCTTGATCCTGGGCATGATCAGTTATTCAGTGCTACAGGTTCACGGACAATGTTGTTATTCCACCTGTAACACAAAGGGACCCTGCAAGCCCTACTAGGCCAAAAGCCAGGAGCGTAGGGACAGAGAAAGCAGGGGGGGATGAGAGGGACTCGACACATCCAGGTTCCCAAGCAAATGAAAGAATGTGGCTGCTTCCAATTCACCTTTGATGAGAAAGCCAGTGCTGCTTATACAAGGTGAAGGCCATGAGCTTCAGGATAATGAGGATCCCATGTAACCTTATTAAGCCACACAGCTGTCGTGAAAGTGTTGCTGAGTCTTCAGCAGCTTACAGGCTCTTGTAGCAGCTGGGGCTGTACATGAAGCCAGGTTTAGCCATACTGAGGATAGTTTTTTCAAATTATTTTAAGGAAAAAGGCCACCGAAGGACTCAGGCGGCATGGATGTGAAAAGACTTAACTGGCCTCAACCAAATGTGGAAAAGGGGAAAAGTAGTTTGCATGTAATGTACAAGAGACACTACGAAAGTATTGTCTATAGCCTTTTAGTACAGGTTGTTGGGTGGTGGTGGGTGAGGTGGTGGTTGTTGTTGGGTTTTTTTGGCCAGTGTAAGGAAGATTTGCATTTCTTGAACTCTTCATCAAGTAGGAGAAGAAGGGGAAAGTATAATAGCGTGTTCGCATTCAGAGAGGGCTGTTTTTGTTGGGGTTTGTGTGTGCGTGTGTGTGTGTATGTGTGTAAACGACATCTAACAACTACTGCAATAATGGGATGCACGACAAAAAAAAAAGCAATAATTTACAAATAGGTAATTATGCATGTTTTCACTGCTTGGTCACTCACCGGCGAATCCATAAACATGTTAGGAACTGCCCTGTTCTAGCGCATTCACATGGGCTCAAAGTCAAACACAGAGCAGGCGCTTAAACAGTTTTATCAAGACGCAGGTTTGTAAGGGCTTCTGGATGCCAATGTATTTGAAATGAACACATATTGAGGTCGGGGGGGCGTGGGGATATTATTTTGTTTTTAAAGCTGTGACCATTGTGAATTTCTTTAACACCAAAAGAAGTGTGTGTCTCACCTTTCATTTCTAGTTTTGAATGTGCTTAAACAAAATAACCAAGTGTGTGAAAGGTGATGAACAGGACAAAGTGAAAACAGAAATCCTTTCCCTGTGTTACAGTGGATTGGCCTGGGAATATCTGTCAAAAAGTCAATGGCAAATACATAGAAAAATTCAGGGGAAAGGAAAGTTCATACTCCTTCTTTTGTTTTCCTCTCACTGCCATCTGAACCACCAATATCCCCAATGATTGAACAAGCACTATTTTTATTTTTATTTTTTAATTCTAAGGGTGTTTGAACAATCCCAGGCTGAGGGGATATAGTTTTGTAAAATTCATTATATATGCACACCAGGTCTCCTAACACTCAGTTAGCAGGCATAATATTTGTAGTACTTTTGTACTGAGCAATGCTAGTAGGTATGGGTACAGCCCCCATCTGAAATAACAAAAGGAATGGAGTAGCTGTTAAGCTGTGGCCACTGCCTAGGATAGTACAGAGGCCTATAGTATTCACAATTCTGCCCCAGCATTTATCAAAGCTGTATTTATATAAGTAATGTATCTATTCTGCACAGATATTCTCTGCTATAGAACATGCAGCTACACTGAAATTGTATAGTCTATAATGTGCAGTAGTCTATATAACCAAGGAAATTCCACTGAAGTTAATAGATAGGACCGCTGGTCTAATGTAGCTGTTTTGTATGATGGTGTACTACTGTTAACTGTCAAAATGAGAAGGGGTGGGGGAAGGAAGAAAATATAAAATACTTTTTTATCACTTTGGGTCTAAGTAAGAACAATATCTAACTTAAGAAGCTAAGCACAGTAATGCTGCATCTAATTAGAATCTTAGTGAGGTTGAGAGAAAGCTTCTTACTGTTTCAGTTAATGCTTTTTAAGAGGAGATCTTTATAACAACCCCCCCCCAACACAACATATAGCAGTTGAATACGTGTAATAGGAAACATAGAGTTTTCAGAAACCAAAAATTTGGCATATGAGCACTTTGTTGACTGGACAATAAATAACAGGAACCACACGAAAAGGTCAGGAGAAGTTAGCTCAAGTTTTCCTTAAGTAGCAGTGAAAAAAAAAAATGCAGCTTCTGACATGGTATAGCTTGGGACACACATGCTTAGCCAATGCAAATAATCTAACAACTGTCCAAAAAAAAAGAAGAAAAGTTGATATAACTTTAACTTTTGCATTTCTGTAGAGTTCAAGGCTGATGGGGTTGGTTTTTTTTTTTTCCCCCTTCCTTCAGAAAACACACACAAATGCAAACACATACATACAATATATTTTGATGGCTACACATGTCTATTTATTTAGTTATAATTTGGGAGTGGGGATGGTGGGTACACTGAGAACCAGCTATATCATCTTAACTTGAAAAAGTTCATCAAGAAAAAGGAGTATGACTTCATCATTTTACTTTTTACCATTATGGGTTGGTGAGAGAGAACAAACGCTGGTGCTCAGAGATGATCTACCTGACTTTGTCATATGTAATATCCAGTGATAAATATATTGTCCTGTAAAAAGGGTTTGTACATAACTTGTACATGGTTTCATTTTGTATTTTTCTCAGATTAAAATTTATGTATTTGTGTTCTAAAAGAAGGAGAGATTGCTGTGTTTTCTTTTTTCTCTTCAAGACAGGCTGTGTCCCATAAAGTTATGCAACATGTATCACCAAGTCATGAATAATACTTTATTCACAAAACCAATGCTATTAATACTTTGAACTAAGACTAACCCAGCTGCATTTCTCTCTTGCTCGTTCTCCAGAATCAACCCCTTCCTAATAATAATTAATATCAGCTGCCATGGAGGATGCTGTGAGGCCTGTAAGTGAATAATTCTGCAGTAACAACAAACGTCACCCTAACACCAGTTATGTATTCAAATACAATTATAATCTGGCATAATTTAGCTACTTTACATGGTTGAACAGAGCATCTTGTGATACCTTTAGTTCTGATTGATAGGTCACATTATGATGGATTGATAATTTTGTTAAGCAGTCAAAAGATTTTCTAATCTTTCATGACGAGTACATTTAGAAGTTATTTGCAAGATTGGAATTCTGCTTCTTCTATTGCAGCACAGGAACTAGGTATAATCCTACATGCAACTGCATGTTTTTAAGTTTAAGAAAAAGTTAGTCTCCTTTTGGAGTCTGTAGGATTGTGTGCATGTGGCTGGCATTCTGCTGTTTAAAATAACCTTGTCATTAAAGTTGACATCATTAATCTTCTGTGCAGCAGCATCACCACAGTGATTTGTAATCAACCACAGCATGATAAACCTTGTTTGATTCTGAATCATGGAAAGGAAAAAGGAGAGCAGAGCACTGCAAAAGAGAGTCAGTTAAGCACCCAAAAAACCAAAAAAGTACAAATAGTTAATTTGGTCTTAACTTGGAGGTAAATAACATAAAGAAACTGATATAAAATGGCTACACTGGTGTTTTATAAGCAAAAAGAGAGTGTTTCGGGGGGCGGGGGGAGGAACCAAAAAACAAACAAGCCAATACACAAAAGTATTTGTGCAGGACTATGGAGAACTGTGTAACAAACTGGCTCAGCACCACTGTCAGTGAAGCAAACTGGTTCGGCCCTCACTGAGTACACCTGTCAAAACCATCCTTAGATACTCTCACTGGGGCAGGGAGTTTATGTACCATGATGTCTGTCTAGAACAGTTCAATGAAAGGACTACTCTATGTCAGCAAATTTTCACGGAGGTGTATACTAGGTCTACTTTAGATGTTAATCCTTGACCTCATCCCTTCGTGGTGTCAGGCACTAACTAGTAAGCTTGGCTTCTAATTACTGAAGGAGAATGATAAGAAGGAAGCGAGGGACAGCCATATAAGTCACCATGAACAGGCACCCATTTTAGGATGGGAAGATAAGTCTTCATCACAGGTTTAATCAGGTGTCTGCTCCCTGCAGAAGGATCCATATCACAAAAGAGGTATTTATCCATACATAGTTGCCCATGAATATATGTGTGTGCTTTTGGATGTGTATATTTATATCTATGCATATATATATCCCACTACATACTTGCTGTTAAAAATACTTAAATCAAACCTGAGCATAGAATAGCTAAGGTAAGAAGCAGTTTTGTGATGTATCTGCAGCCCTGTTACTCATTGGTACAAAGGTTAGTTTGAGCAGCACCCTATGTAGTGCCCCCAAAATGATATAGTAGTCCTAGTCAGTAAGTGGTTGCAGTGAATGAACAGGCTGCTCACACCTTTTCTGGACTATGAGACAGTCCTGCTACTCTTTCACAATACTTTAATTAGGATGCAATTGCCTTTTGCTGTATATGACGATAAATATAATTTTTGTTATTTATTTTAATTGCAAATATCTGGTTCAGCCTAGGGAGGTCATTTCACAAGCATAGCTTTGTGAATTGAAGGAGTGCCACTGAGGGGCAGGAGAACTGTGAAACAAACCTTTGCCTCACAGCCCAAAGGTAAGGTCAAGAGTTTGCCATAATCTTCCATAGCAATATGAAAAAAACCACAGAGAGAGAAAAAAATGAGCCTCTTTCTGGTCCTCCCTCACTTACCACAACCCCACCCTTTGCCCCATCTGCAGCCCCTAGGAAAAAAAAAAGCTATTTTCAGAAAGATTGTAGTTCAAAGGTAGAGGGTGTTCGGGCCTATTTCTAAGTATTAAGGGAAAGGCAATCAAAGATCTTTTAAGTGAGTCCTTAACTAATTAACAGTTATTGTGCATTACAGCCATCCCAGCTTTCATCTTTGCAAGCTCACAAGTTTTGCTAGCAACAGTGAAATAGTACTCAGCTAATGACAGAGCTAGGGATGAAAATTTTGTGACATGATGTACCGCTTTCAAAAAGTTACCAAAATTTTTTTCTTTTTCTAGACCATGGAAGAACTCTGCTTCCTTCCTAGATCTTACAGTTTAAAGGCAAAACAATGAAGGCTAACATTTGATTGTCCCTCTCTCCCTGAACCTTAACAAACTTTAGACATGGCTAACGTCTAAAAAAGAAAAATGTGAATCTTGTCACCAGACCATGGTTGTACAATATCTGCTAAACGTGACAACTGAACAGGTGTGGGCAGTGTATGTGCTGGGTTTATGGCCTTTAACCTCCACTTTAGTCATGCATGGCACTGCAGCTGCAGGGATTAGCTGATGGCATGTCATGCCATTACAGTACTGCTTGCTAAACAGCACTAAACCAGAGTGCATGACAGTGCAGCTAGTTAGTTTCCAGGTGGCCTCTGTGTTACACACTAAGGGAACAACATAAATTCTAAATAAATTGTAAAGCCGGATTTATATAGAATTGGTTCATTTTCCTAATTCCCTGAATACAAGCAGAATGGACTGACTCATAGTATTTTAAATAAATAAATAAATAAATAAAGAACAAAACGGCATCTTGAGGTGAGAAGAGAAACGTGTGTATATACACTTCAGTAGCAAAAATCCTGCTCTCTGAGAGTTTTGTAGGGGTGTGGATTTATTTTGGTTTGTTTGTTTTGTTTGGTGGTGGGATGTTTGTTGAGCAGCAGAAGCCGATAGTGGGCTGTATCATTGATATGTGCTACTCTGTTAGAGGAATAGGTATATGTCAAACGGGTTGGTAATACAGGTGTAACCCCCCCGGCTTCTAATCAATATTGACTTGCATGGCCTAGCTATAGCTATATGCTTCATAACTTTGAAAAATTCATAAATCAGTTTAATCCTGCAGCCTTGAGCTCTAAATATAGAGAACATCACTAAAATTTCTTTAAATACAAAGAATATAACAACAATAATAACTGTTCTTATAATGTAAAATATATTATTGGGCATTACAGCAGGTGACAGCCCACCACCTGCACTGTAGGCTGCAGTTTACCTCCTAGAGTCACCTAGAGCCAACACATTCCCTCCTAGTCATGTAGTTAAGCCTTATCATGAGGGCACTTTTGATCACTCTTCCTCTGTAATACATTATAGGGCTCACAGCACTGAGCTTTTTTGTAGCGAAAGGTTTTGGTAGAAGGCACTGGAACCTGTACTCTGCTTTTATGTAAACATGTCATTCTGGCCTAAAGGGCATACATCTTTTTTTTTACAGAGAGACACACACTTATGTCTTCCTATATGTACATGAAAACATATATAAAATGAATTTATATATCTTTCAAATAAATGGCTGTTTAGCACACCTGTAACTTGACTAAAGAATTTTTCCCCTTGGGAAAGAAAGCTGGGGCAGGGGAAGGGCACAGTGAGGGAGCCTCAGTTTAATGGCATAGCTGGCTCATCTGCGAGGACCTTAATGGTGAAGGGCATTTTGGCATGCAGCTATCATGTAATGCAGAGCCAGAATACCAAGTCCTACACTTATACTCAAAGACTGACCTGAGAAGGCAGAAGCAGTGTAACTAACAACTGATGAGTGTGAGGGACTCGAATGTCTTGCGACAGGACTGACTGCCAGTGCCATGGTATTTGGCTGCAAGGAGGTCCTATTCCAAACAAACAGGAATATGAAACCACTCTAGAAACCTCTATGACCTGAACAGGTTGAAAAAAAGAAAGGGGCTGAGGAGGAAGATAGAAGTAATGTGACTTGCCATTGAAATGGAAGATGTTTCAACAGCTCCTGCCACCTCATTCTTTTCTAGATGTATATAAGAGCTGTGATGTAACTTGCAATAAAGCATCTGAATAGCCTCAGAAAGCTTGACATGTTATTGCCTCAAAAGCTGTGTGCCAGGCAGACAAAGCACATGAATGAATCCTGCTACTCATATTCAACAGGGCCTCTGTTGTCCTAGAGTGCAAGAGATAAGTTGTTACCCCTGGCCAGAAGGAAAAAAATAACCCACAGTGTCCTCAGAATTGTCCTAAGCAAGCTGGGATGTGAGGCACTTTCCCATATGCGTCTTGCTCAGGGCATAGTGTGGGTGGAAGGAGGGAGGCTTTGGGCCCAAATCAAGAGCATGGTTTCTCATCCAGAGCCCTTTGCTGTGCCTGCTTGCTGCCTGGCTTGCTGTTTGCTGGCTCTCATGTACAACTACATCTGGAGAGTCTGAGGAAAGGCTGCATGGCTGGGACCTGCACCTTCTTAGCCTGGATTTGCTACCAGAGATAATTTATCACGTAATTGCATCCTAAGGAGATGATAGACAAATTACAAATGTGAGTGAGTGAAATCAAGTGAGAAAATCTTTGCAGTGTATCAGAAGAAAAGGAGTTGTGCATTTGTGGTGAGTATTTGATAAAATTATGCAGGTTTTGATCCTGGCTCTTTCTTTCCTCCTCATCCTCTTCAAGAATGGTGACTGACAGGGGATTGAAACCTGTTACTATCCCCATCAAGGGACCAGAAGGAGAAAATATAGAAAGTGGTAGCCTCATGTCTATCCTATGATGTCACTTATCTGTCTCATAGCTTCCTTCTGAGGAGGAACTCCATTCTGAAGCTAGTGCTTATTCTTAAAATGCAACTGCATTGTCATACACTGGCCTTTATTAAGTCAATTGCTCTGAATTAATATTCAGTCTTCCTTTGTTTTCTGTGATGATTCTATGTGATCTTTACTCTCTTATACAACAAGCGAGCTCACGGTGCCTGGCTGTTTCATATGGGAGCACAAATACCTAAGCCTTCCAAATAGGTATTATGTATCAAATAAACTCTAGCTGTGACAGAAAACAGGGAAAGAAGAGCAGGGGCAAATAACTAAACAATATCCAAACATAACAAAATGGGAAATAACATGGGCAGATTTCATCAGCAAAGATTTTGTGCAGTCTTGGTTAACTCAGAAAAAACTTCAATTAACAATCCATGAGGACTTGAAGTATGGAGTGTTTCTGCAGCTAAGCTAGGTCCTAAGCGTGATTTCTATGTGTACTTGACTGACCTCTTTAAAAAAACACTCCGTCTCCCCTCCCCCCAAGCCCCAGGCCTGAAAACACATATATATTATTATAACTTCTTTTCAGAACACCCATTATGCAAAAATTTTCATCAACCTCTGCGTGCAGTTTGCCTGTTTTTACTTTCTTCTCATTTATTTCTAGCAACTAGAAACTAGCGTCCAGTAACCAGATACTTTCAGTCTCTGTCAAAAAGATCCTACAGTCAGTGGGAGAGTGAGTTCCAAGTGTCCCAGTGGATGTGTTGGAGAAAGATGAACACTCCAGAGCACTTTTTTTTTATGACTTTATTCAGTTTCCACTTTCTTTCCCTGCTTGGAAGAAGAGTTTCTTATTTCTAACATCTTTGTCTTCTTAGACTCTCCACAGAGGCTTGCAAATCAAACCACAGTAAAGACTTGTAAAATAATATATTGTATTGGAAAAACTTCTTATTGTTGAGAAACTGTAAACACATCTATTTTTTTTCAGTGCACTCATTCAAGTGTTATCCAGCAAACTCTTCTAGTTAGACATCAGATACAATAAATATATATATTATTTTGAAATGCATTTATCTCAAGGGACAGTGCAAAACAAATCAGTAAATGTTGGTTTTATCATGGATCAAAAAGTTTACATGTAGGGTGCATAATCCATGTGTGCAAGCTGAATTAGGTAGCCCTCCACCCCAGGCCTACAGCTTGAATGCAAAGCTTTTTTAAAAGCCAAGACCATAGTAGTTTAATTTGGTTTGGAATTGATGGAAACAGGACTGGTTCCTTTACTTCAGAGATGATAACTTCGTTGATACCAGTTAAAGCCAAGAAGAGCCATGATTTGCACGTATATAATATTTTCCCACTGAGGAAGAGACCGCTTCAAAGGTAGCTTTTCCTTATGATAGACTTTCTGAAGTGTGCTGTAAAATTCATTTCCTATCCCCCCACTGCACATGATCAGCCATCTCTGTTCTGTCTTTTCATAATGCACAAACTTCATCATTGCTTCTTCTGCGATATTCTAGTCAGATAATTCAAACTCCCACACTTTCATCATCCTGTGGGATGGTGACATAAGGACATAGCTGCAATGGAGAAAGAATAACAAAAATGTACAAGACACTGGAATTTAGGGAAACCCAGAAAGTCATCAGGTTAGGCTGCCGTATAGTCTCCCATGCTGATGAATTACTTCTTGAGAAACAGCATTTTACAGAGTCAAATCTAAGCAGATTATTAAAATTATCAAATTATTTAAAAACTCATGGACTGACTGGGAAACCTGGAAGGAGAAGAAGAGGAGATACTTAGGTGTGTAGACATCTGATACTGGAGCTGGAGAGGTTTAATGAGAGGGGATTTGGAGCTGGGTAGGGGTTTGGGTAGCTGGGTAACTCAGTGGTTTGCATGGACGGCAAGTGTGGCAAAGAAACCCTTTTAAATTCACTGATTGCTTCAGCATTCATCTTTCCCTGCAGTGTTGGCTCAGTTTCTGCAAAGACACATTACTTCATCACTTTAGGTTCTGCAGATGCTTTCTCGTACTTGGACTCTGTCCAAAGAATTTGCAGGGAAGATCATAGCATCAAGCAATGAAACCCCTTACAGTCATTTGATTCAATTTTTTGTAGCTGGACTTTCAAGAAATGGTTCTGTTAATGTGTACTTGAATGCCTGCAGGGTAGTTTGTAGGGAAATTAGCAAGCTGGGCTTTGCAATGATTCTTTGACATCTCAAATATCACTGAAAAGCATTGCTCTGCCCAGGATGAAACCAACTATTTGCCAGGTGCAGGAGAAGCTCTAAGTAAAGGATTATTGTCCTTTCTAGTTTACATTCCTTGTTCAAGTCAATTATCAACCTCACTCCCTTTGCTTGCAACTAACAAATCAAAACTGTCTCTATAAACAATGTGAAAATCTATACTTGTTATAAACTATGATTTTCACCCACCTTTGTTAGAAATATCCAAGATGCTCCTGGAGATCCCTTTCAGAATGAAAAGGGTCAGGGTATGACATGCCTAACAACAACATGCTTTTTTAATGCAAATACTACCTAGTACTAGCAGCAGAACATGCTTAGTTTTATTCCCTAAACATGTAGTTTAGTTCTGTGTGGTAGTTTGAATACTTGTATTACTACTTCCTACCACTAGGATACACCTGAAGAATACTGATCAGAGAAGCCTTCTACAAAACATGACCTTTTCCACCTCAGCTGGCACAGGATATGGGTCCTGGAAGAAATGGATGTAAACTTTATTCCTGTTGCCCCTTTCAAACATTGTGGTGTGCTACACAGTGAGCACCGGAGAGTTTATATGTGGCCTGGGCTTTGATACAACTAACTACCCCGGCCCCCTCCAAAACAAACAACAAAAGTGCTTGCAGTCATGCTAGTAGCTGTATCTGCAGGGTAATTTGCATAGTTATTAGCTGAAAGTTTTTTTCTGTAGAGTCCCTTGTAATCAATTCAGTGCTGTTGGAGGCTGCAGGATCAGCTCATCACCCTCCAGCAGTTCTCTTGTTAATACACCTCTGACCTAGAGGCCTATTCCCAGTGGGACTGAGACTCTCCAGCCAGTTAAATCACCTGTCCCTTGGCTATAAATGCTGTGGAGACATAATTATAACGATTAGACTGAGACCATTAATTTAGACCAAAAATAATACTGCCTGTAAGACTTTGAAGATTTAAATCCTCCAGACTGAGTAGCACAGTCCTGGTAAAGCTTACGTTGTTAGACAGTGAACTACTGCTGTGTCCAAGTCTCAGAGCAAAGCTTCAGAANTACCTCTTGAGGAAAATATAATAACTGAAGCACAGAACATGAACTTGTGTCATAACAAAGTTGTTCTTCAGCTTAGAAATAGGAAGAACCTCTAAAATCTATGATACCTGCATACTTTTCATGCCTCTCTTCCTCAAAACTGTGTGATAAGGAACTCTTTTCTAATGTACATACGGTTCATCCTCTAACAATGTAATTGGTCTCTTGCATCCACTGTGGTGGTTTTTTTTGCTAGTCAGATAAAAACATCTGATGATAAATTATGGCCCTTTATCTTGCCCTGTTACCCTACACACTTAAAAATGTAGTTGCATTTACCTTTTTCTTGATTACACAGTTTGTTTAAAAGATTCCTGCTTGCATGCTCCTGCTCCCTTTTCTCCATCACAGACACGTTATCATCCAAGGAATCAATACAAATAAATTCCTGTGGGAATTTTGGCAGTAGCTCTACATGCTTCCCCTTATTTGAAGTCTTTACTTAGGTGGAGCCCCACAATATGAATCCACTTAAGAACTTAGCCCATGGGGCATAACTGAAGGAACAAATCTGTATTCCATGTTTAACCTGAAATTTAATTACCTGGAATCTGCTGCTATTTATTTGGAGAGGTTAGATTTCACATGCTCTGCAGATTAAAAACAAAAAAAGTTGTAAAAACCCCACTTTATGAGACAACAAAGAAATAAACATTGTTCAAGACAGTTAAGGAGGGGGTGAGGGAAGGGGAGGCATATGAAGATCGTTAGGAAGGGGTGTGTCGGGGAAAGTGGTATGGAGAAGAGAGAGCAAATGACCAAACATTAAAACAGAAAAACAAAAGTGCGATCTCAGAAAAGGAAACCAACTGAAAACACAAGGAGAGGGGGAAAAAATGCAGAAGAGTTCAAGATGATTGGTGCAGAATGATCAGGCCAAAACTAATGAGCTTTTTGTCAGGCTCTAAAATCGACAGATCTACCATGTGCTTCAGCAAACTGTGGTTTCTTTCCATAGCAAGGCGGGTGACTTTTTATCAGATGTGTCACTTGGTGAAATAATTGCCAGCAATAATGGTGCAATAGCAGCATACTCAGAGCACAATTTATCCATGTCTATTCTATCTTTCAACTTCAAAGCTTCTACTGCCTCACAGATCACATCAAAATGACACCTCTGTTGTTAATGACAGTGGTCTAATGCAATACAGGAAGTCAA
>WAAD01006824.1:0-15956 GCA_013389945.1 Fregata magnificens
CTGTACAGCTTCTATATTTGACATATCTATATTCTATATTTGACACATCATATTATCTCGATGTTTGAAACAGGAGTTGTTCCAGCAGCAGGAGGTGACTGGATCTCACAGTTTTGGGGAATAATATGTCTTTAAACACTTCTATTATAAAAAGAATCACTAGGAAGTAAATTAGAGAAATGCTTTGGGCCATACATTCTAGGTTGGTATGCATACATTGTGGAACATGATGCAGAGATCCCTGAGGTACAAGAGATCATGCTAGCTCCTGAAACAGTATAGTCTTGTTTTCAATTTGTAGGTTTTTAATTAAAAAGAAATTGCATGTTGCATTGCTACTATAGCATACCTTATGATTTTTCCTTTCCTGTCAAGTTTGTCTTCCCCCAAAATATCTCACTGAAACGTGATCATCAGTCATTATTCTTCTAAGCTTCTGGCATGAAGTTTCTATTTCTCAAGTACTTCCCAGGCATGGGACATAAGATTTTGCAATATTCTCTCATTTAACAAGCCAAATAATGCTGTTATTTTGCTTTAAAGATACTCTTGTAGCTTCACAATTATTTTTAGCTTGGATAGTGACTTTTCTCAGAACGTAAAAAATTTAAAATATTTTTGAAACCTAACTTTTTTCCTTCTATCTCCCAAAAACATTTCCTGAAGCAAAACCAACCCCACCTGGGTGCTTGCAAATTCTGCAATCACATCCTACTGTAACAACTGAAATTATGGTTGCAGATCAATAAGAACACTAGTGTCAAATAATTTCTTATCTCCTTCTAAAGAAACCAACCCACTACCCAAAACAACAACAAAAACCTGCAAACCCGACACTCTTTGACTGTCATTGACAGTATCTTTCTTATCCCTTACTGAATTCTAACGCAAAATTACCAAATTGGTTTCAAGGCTTCCCAAAGACTCATGCTGACTCCCCTTTCATCTCAATCTATTCCCTCATTTTTCATCATCTTTTCAGTTCATTATTTTGTTGTTGATTATTTAACACCATCCACTCCAATGCCCCAAACATTTCCTTTGTTATGTTATTCTTTGTCAAAACCTGGACTTTGGCTGTTAACAAGGCTCCAAAGTGTAAATAATTAAAATAGAATTTTCACTGTGCAAGTTAAACCTGTTTACACTCCTCCATGCTAGACAATAAATGAGGTACCACTAGCAGGCATTCTGAAACTTCTCCTAAAATTATTCTGCTGATTAACTTTAAAAACATGTTGCAAAATAACATGACAAAACATGTGCAAGATAAAAGATCACTCTGTTCATCTAAAAGGCACATTAAGAAGCTGTAGTTATAAATAAAAGAAAAAATGTCTGATTTTTAGATTTAAGCGTTTATAGGGAAAAAAGTAGACGCAGAAATTTCATTTTAAAATCCCAAATTTTCTAATCTTTAAAGATGCAACACTGTCAAGGTGACAAAGATGCCACGATCGGGGAAACAGCATCTTTGCATAGTGGGTATTTCAGTCTCCAGAGCCAGTTTAATCATTACCCCCTTTGCAGACACAAATATCAATCAGCAGGCCACAAACAGACAGGAAATGGTTACTGATCTTATCACTAGTTATCAGGGCAGCTGGGGCAGATTTTAACTGTGTCCATTTAATAACTGTGTCATTACAATTACTGCATCCTTTCCACAAAGACTTAGATCTCCTTAGACAACTAGGCAAGTTCATAAAAGACCAGAAAAAACTAAATCCTGGGTAAGGAATTAGTACATAGGAATTCAGAATAAAGACCTCAACAGTATCGCTGTTAACATACAGGTGGTCTTGTATTTGAGCAGCAACCTAGACTCTAAGGAAATAATGAACAATCTATTATTTAGAACAAAAAGTTGTAATCTGACCATATTTTGCTAAACCATATCCTACGTAAGTCTTGCAATAGGTCATCAATCCATCGGAAGAGAATGGCTGAGAGCCAGCTGAACACTCCACAAAGGAAAGACACTATCGATATAAGTTCAGTTGCAAATTGGCATTTACACTTGAATCACAACATTGCATAAGCACCTCCCAAAAGGTTCACACTATCTTCAACTTCTCTTTCTAAACATTAATACTGATAAATCAGCATTGCTCTTCCATGGCTACTTTGTGGTTTGGTTTTGGGTTTTTTTAATACCTTCATCTATTTTTCTAGTATACCATGTATTTATGCCAAGCTGTATCCTATCACTTTCTGGTTATGAAGTTGATTTATGCATTCATTATTTTCATTAAGATAGTTCTTCAGCTCAAGTAGAGGACACTTTTATATTTGTTTGTTCTAGAATGCTTTAATTTGCTCTTTCTGTAATCTATAGGAATCAAACTTGTTGATCATGTATTTATTTCCTAAACTGTGACTTCACAGGAGTTTAAATTATTCAAGACTAAAACAAAAAACCCCCATAAAACCAAAGAACATCAAATCATGAAGCAATTCAGGCAGGAAGGGACAACAGGAGGTCATCTAACCCAACCTCAGATAAGCCTGCATAAGGCTTTGTGCAGTCAGGGGAACGTTTTTGAACTATTGTATTTTCCTCAGTGCCCATTAAAAAAACCAACCAACATAAACAAGCAGCAGGATACACAGAAAAGAAAACATGATTCATCAAGATGTATTCACTGAATGGAGAAAACAGGATTAAAAATATAAATAAGCATTTCTTTATTTTTAAAACATAAGCATTAAGAATGAAAACAGTAAATCTGTTTTCATCTAAACATTTAAAGAGTATATATGTTATGTGGAAATTTGTAGAATATTAAACAATGTGAACAATTACAAATTAAGAGTGAAAACAGGACGGATTAAAGTAGCCAAATTAAGAAACAGATTTCTGAAATAAGCAAGGGTAGGTTATTTTAAAAAAAATCTCTCAATTTATGAACATTAATGGCACAAAATCAGGTTAAATATTACACTTGAGCATTGAGTTGTTCTGTATAATCTCTTCAGAATATACAAGTAATTCAATGAAAATACACAGGCAATGAAAATTGAGATAACTAAGGGATAAACTTATTTGCAGTTTGATATAAGATATATATAATATAAATAAATTTGCAGATATAAACAGGAAATTTATCTATACCTGTATGCTCTTGAAACAATATTGCCTTAGTCTGTTCTACTGCATGTATGAAAATTCAGTCTTTGGAATTAAAGTTACAAAGGAACAAGTCCAGAAGAACCGATAGTTAACTGAAGGCAGGCATGAATCAATTAAATAATGCAGTTATATAGATGTGACCCGAACACCAACTGGGACACATAGTATGTAAATTAAAATAAACAAATGAACAAAACTGTTAAAAAAAAAAGTCTAGAAACTCAGGAAGTAAAAAGCCTCAAAAAAATTCCATAACAATTTACTGAATTGTGTTTAAATACCAGAAGTGTAGGCTATGATTTTCAAATGGCACAGAAACCCTGGCATCTATTAAATTTCAAAGGCAATTGTGAAAATCATTTCACCAAGTTATTTTGAAAATGTTACCCATTGTCTCCTATATTGCCAAGAACTCATCAAATTCAGAGCTGTATCTTGAAAATGCAGGAGCATTCCAGTCAGGTAGGTCTGAAGCCATCATAGATAAGACAGCATGACTTAATAAATTAAAGGTGTGATGTCACAACAACAGTATCTTTTTGTTATAAGATACAAAATGTCTTTATGGAACAGATTTCATGAAATTAAATAACTGTTTGAAGATTATGAATTACTAAGTAGTTTAAAAAATAGAGTAAGAGAGATACCTTGGCAGCCTTTAGCAAGATTTCCCTCTCTTGTTCATCTTTCCTTTGCTTTTCTAAACGCTCCAACTGTTCAAAAAACTTTAACTGTGATCGGACATCTGTAGCTTGTTCGTACCATTCATCATCCTGTAAAATAAGAACAATGTTTTACAAAAACATGCATTTTCATCAAGACTATGCATTTAAAGACGACTATAGCTGTTATACAATAAAATCTTTCCATTGTACTTAAAATAAAAAAAAAATTCTCTCTTTTTTTTTTTTTCTTAAGCTCAGGGGAATGAAGCCAGCTTATGGTTAATAATACAGCTAGAATCTGATTATTTAATTAATATCTAAGCAAATTAAAAAAACGAAGGATTGATTTATCAGCACCAGAGACATCAAAGAGTTAAAAAAAATTAAAACCAAGAGACTTACTGATTAAAAACCCCTAAGATGCTTAACTTTATTACTGAACAATCCTAGATATAGGATATAAGCCTGGTTATAAACTGCAATTCCTGTGTTAAGATATTATTTTAAATGCATCTTTGGCTTAACATGGACTAAGCGAAGTGTTTTCTTCTCAGACACCATCCTAGGGAGAACGAAGGAGGAATTTAACACTGCTGAAGCTGATGAAGAATATTGGAAAGAAACAAGGAGATTTTACTTTAGTCCAATATAGCAGAATATATCCATCAATTGCAAGGGAAGATGTAAGTGTAGGTAATACATAGGCATAGTGGCCTTTATTTTTTTAATCCATTTTTCTATCACAGTAATGTCGATTCTAGTCACAGGTCCCAAAGATAGTTTTTCTTGCAAATGCCACAGATAATTAGTGCAACTGTGACTCAGGTTTGGGAAACAGGTGGGCAAAGTTACAGTCCAAAGCTTTTTGACCAGGCTTTCACTCAAGGAAAACAAAACCCAAGCAAAACCAAGCAAAAAACCAAACCAGAGATACTCCACGTATATATACACCAAAGAAATCTAAACACAGCGTAGACACAACACACAACTACGGTTATTGCCGTCTTGCTTTTACACCAGTTTAACAACTATTAGCATCGTACTTTTATCAAAAAAGATATTTCATATTTATCAACAAAGATGTTGGATTTATTTGAATTTCAAACTGGTTTGCAGATTCTTATTTAAATTTTCCCCCTAGTTTAAGATATCTAAATTGTTTCCATTTTCTTCAAGAATACAATCACTAACAATGGAATTAGAGTAGCATTTTATCTTGAAATGTTCTTTTAAAAGAGAACATCATTGTTTAATGACAGCGAAGAATTTATAGCTGAATTCTTTAGTTGCTGGTTTAAGACAAATTGGTAGCTTTTGTAAAATACTAGTATTTCTCACAGGACGTGTAAAGCTACTATAGATTCCTATATATTGCAGCAATTTTGATCCAATCAATGGATACCTTGGTCAAAAAAGGAGACATCAAGAATCAACAGTCTTAGTCGCAATCCATGAGCAGAAATAGCTTAACAGATGCTCCGTGCCAGACAGTTCAGCACAGAAGGATGAAAACATATTTCTACACACAAATTCTATCACAGAGGAGGAAGACAGATCTGGCAAGCAGTGCTACCATCCCACCACTTCCTATTTGCTAGGGCAGACAAACCTGCAATTAAAACATGCTTTGCAAACAGAATAAACACAAAACACCTACTGTGTGCTAAGAAAAAAGGGCATCATACTGCATTGTTCTGTAACACACAATACCTTTCTTTGCACACTTACTTTGTACGATTCCATTCGGTGCTGGGTTATCACTGTTACTTTTTCTATCACTGTTCTTAATCTGTTCTGTGTTGCATGAGAAATAAAAGTAACCACCTCAGCTGGCACATCAGTAATTCCTAGTTTTTTAGCTAAAGCAAAAAGACAAAACAAAACAGAATTAGCTTATCCCCCACAAAAAAAAACACCCTCTAAAGAACATAAAGTCATAACTCCAGTTTCCTGAACAGAAAAATCCGTGACAGTGTATTTATGTAGCTTTGGTGATACATTCACGACCCCTTGAAAAGAGGTGTGACTACACTTTGAAGCTTGAAAGAGAAATCAGAGCATTTTTTTTTTACCACTTAGAAAGCATTTAAGAACTTTACTGAAGTTTATCCTAGTATATGAAAACAAAGCATAACAGAGTTGTTATAACAGAAAGTATGAGACAATTTGAGTTCTCAGTTGTTCTACACAACAAAAAGCAGTTCCTTTATCTTCAGAAGCATTAGTGCAGATTAATTTCAGTGTCAATGAGATGAGGCTGCAGCCCAAAGCATTCTGTGGCATTCTTTAGCCTACACTATTGGCAAACTACTGATAACAAAAATTCTTTAGGAAAAAAACCCTATTAATTGAACATGAGGAAGTAAAGTCATATTAACAACGGTTATTCAAAAACACCAGCTGTCCCCCAAACTCTGCTAAAAGACATATTCCTAGTTATTTGGACATTTGATACTTTGTGCTGAGTTTATACAAAAAGCAAACACTCTATAGTCTAATGTATTGATATATTAAAAAAACCACCTAAGCTACAGAAACAAGAATATGGGTAACACTTAAGAATTCCTAAATTCACCAAACTAATTACTAAGTATTGGATATAGATCTGTAGATATACGAATATAATCTAAGCTATAGTCCTACAAAGACATATGTGTGAGTCGTCCCAGTGGGACAGTCTTCTGGATAGAAAACTCTGTGTGCACACACACACACATATATTTTAAATATTAAAAAAATCAGTAGTTGCATTTTGTATGGATTATTGGATTTGACCCACCGTAAAAGAGTAAATACTCTGATTACACTGAATCAGTTTCCCACTGAATGAACACAAGTCTTTTAAAAATGTTTGTGAATGTGTTTGTGTGTGATACGTTAACGGGTATGCAAAAACACTACAGGAAATTTGTCTGAGAATATTTTGGAAAGTACTTCCTGAATGGCTAATTACAAAAAGTAGTGTTTGTTTGCGGGAGGGGTCGCCAAGCACATACAAACCTGAGAGGCTTAAGAACGAGTATTTGTTTTGTGAGGCGTTCCTATCTCTTCCTGGCCAAATTCAAGAGCAAGAAACCATCACACGTCTAAAAAATGAAGACGAACAAGTGAGCAGTGGTCCTCCATGGATGCAGACTTCTGTTATTTTAATGATGTGATCTGAGACGAACTGGCAGCGTTCAGCATCACCCTGGGCTTCTGTCAGGGCCGGGCTGGGGCCGCTCAATCACGGCGCGGNCGGGAGGCGCTGAAGGAGTACAGCCCGAAGTGAAAGCTGCTCTGAACTCTGTTTGTAGATACGGCCATTACAGCTGGTTTTGTGCTAAGCCGTACGAAAAAGATTATGTTTCCTGCAGCTCTCCCTCGCCCTGTCTCTTCCCCTTTTTTTTTTTTTGATCTGCAGTGTCTATTTAAATGTATATTTTATTACATCACTACAGTACATCATTCCCACACTTCCCAGAGCTGAATTCTCTGTCATACATTTCTGATATTAATTTTTTTAATGATTCTTTGAAGTCGTTATCTCTTAAACTAACTTAAGCCATCACTGCCTCCATATTGTACACGTTACCTTAAGGATTTAAGCAATATGTACATATGCTTTTTAACTGATTTTTGCTTTATCGCTAAAAAAAAATTAAATCTTTCTTGATGCCCAATTTGTCCTCTGTAATAGAGATGGAACTGCGCTGAAGTTGCTGAAAGCTGAACGTATAATGGAAAGCAGACATAGGCATTAAGATCCCAATGCTGCAACTGTTACTCATGCAAATGAAGTCCTTGAAGTCAGTAGGCCTGTTCATATTGGTAGAAGCTATTTGTGCAAATCAGACTTGCAATATCAAGACCTATTTGAGCACGCACCATTCTATTACGCAAACATGTGTAAGCAAAGCTATCAATCAAAAAACCCTAGTCTGAAAGATAAAATGCAAGTAAGAAGGGAAATTTAATTAACTAGTATCCAGAAAAGAGGTTTGAGATGGAAAATTCTGCCGAGTATTCTAGGTAAGGGTACGAATGAATAATTGTTAAAATAATTCTTTGAATTTCAGCAGTGTAACTACAGCTACCCAACTTCCCTGAACACACACAATCCTTTCATAATAAAGAACTATCACCATGTTGTTTTTTTCACAATAAAGGTTTTCCTAACTTTAAAGACTTTTGTTCTAAGTAAATTCAACCATTATATGGCTGGTTCTGCCTATCCAACTCTTCAGAAATTCATCCATAATCAAAGGACCATTCCCTGAGATGCCTGGTTTCTAAAGATTCTTGTCCTACATCCTCTTCATCAGCCTCTGCAACATCCCAGTAACTCAATAACTTTCTACTGAAATCCCTCAACACAATATTCTCAAGTCCAGAAAACTACCCGGAGGTGAGTTATAAACAGAGTCCCTCAGGAGTCTGTCCTGGGTCTTACCCTTTTTAATATCTTTCTCAGTGACCTGGAGGGGGAGACACAAAACACCCTCATCAAGTTTGGAGATGGCACCACACTGAGTGGTGCAAAGGGAAGGGCTGCCAGACAGAAGGACCTGATGAGCAGGCCAGCAGGAACTTCATGAAACCTAGAGAAGGACAAAATGGAAAGTACTGCACCTGGGATGGACTAACTATCTGCAGCGATACAGGCTGGGGACTGCCTACCAGGATAGCAGCACTGATGGAAAGCACATGAGAGTCTGGCGAGCAGTAGGCTAACCAGGATTCAGCAGTGCATCCTGGCAACAATGAAGACTAACAGCATAGTGGGTTGTATCAATAGCAAAATGGTAGATCAACAGTAACCAATAGATCAAGGGAAGTGACTATTCCTTTTCGCTCAGCACTCAGCCCACATCTAAGAATACTGCAGTCAGTTTTGGGTCACCCAGTACAAGAAAGACTTGGAAAAACCTGAGTCCAGGGAAAAGACACCAAGATGGTTACGGGGTTGGAACATATGACCTGTATGAGAAGAACCTAAGGGTTCTTTATCCTGGAGAAGAGAAGGCTTAGGGGAGAGGTCATTGAAAAGATGGAGCCAGACTCTTTATTGAGGATGCCTGGAAGAAGAATGGGAAATAAACTCATGAACTGAAACAGCAGAGGTTCTGACTGGATATAGGGAAGAATTCTTCATTATTAAGATAATTAAGGACTGGAACACTTTGCACAAAAGAGTTGTAGACTCTCCCACTTCCCAGGTTTTTAAGACTCAGCCAGACAACACCCTAAGCAATCTTGTCTGAATTTAATGTTGACCCAGCTTTGAGCAAGAAGTTGGACTAGATGACCACTCTTCTCTTCCAACCTGAGCGATTCTAGGATCCCCGTCCTCCTACATAGCTCCAACTTCCTTCCGTATTCCTTATTATCGCACAATACCCTTAGTTCCCTCATACACCTAGGATTACACCCCGGCATGTCTCCCAGTCCATATTTGTCCAGCTTGCTAGCTGGCCACAGTCAGCTCACCCTGAGGATAGCCTGGCCAGCCTGCACAAGAGTGCTGACTGGCAGCCAACCAGACAGAAAAGCAAAGCAAAGGAAAAAACAGTTGATTTCCCCCTCAACTGGGACACACGGAGGGGCTATCTAGCCGCTGATTTATCAATGGATTCAAAAGTTACCTAAAGGGAGAGAGAAGGAAGGTGAATAGACTGTTCAATCACTTAAGGCTAGTTTTCTTTGGAAAATGGGTTAAGGAAGAAAGAATACAAACCAAATGTCCTCAAAAATGAATTAGCGTCAAGAAACCAGACTACAAAAAGACAAAAAGATAAACTTTTTAGAAGTCAACTTGTCATGCACAACATTCATCATATGTGGAAGCATCATCACATCTTCCCTGCCCTAAATTACATTAGTCAAAATCCTGTTAGCACAGGGTGTCAGAAGCAGGGTGCATTCCAAAGCCGTACACTACATGAAGATTTGGCACACTACTTAAAATACTTGGACTGTACTTGGGGCAAGGATGGGAAAATTTCCAATGTGCTGCTGAAACAACAATCTCACCTGCACTTGGAAAGGCTGGCCTAGTTATACTTTCATAAACAGTCATGCATACCACTTTATTGATCCACTGACCTAAGAAAAGTTCTGATACCATTGTTTAAAGATGGTCTTTTTTTCCGTTCTGCTACTCAGAGAAAATGCCAAGTAGAAACTGAATCTATGCACAGGGCTGGAAACTGTTAATTTTCATATGTTTCTATATTAAACTCTTAGTATCTTTTTCTTCACTGCTACACCTCCTCCTGAGTTTCATCCACTCTCATTTATAAAAAGCATACTGGAATTCTGTCTGCCATCAAAGGAAAATAATGCTGATCTCTAAATAGGAAATTCCTGAGATACTCTTCTAGTCTGCATAATTACTTTTCCCACTTTTAACAGAGAAAGGCTTCTCTTCCCTTTGCAAGATTCCCTAGACTGATGATGATGTGGGAAAAGAAATATAATTAATAGTTTTAAGAAATGTGTATATACACACATATATATTTTATAATACTATACATACTTAATTGTATCACAAACCACAAATATCCTCATTATATTATTCTTCTTCCTAACCAAGTCACTGGACAGTGGCTTCATCTACAGATATTTTTATTTAGGTACTAGCATTCTGGATTCTGGTCTTAATTGTGCCATCTGATCATTGCAATAATAAGTCATAATATTTACACTTACAGACGCACAGAAATGCAAACCCGAAAAGAAAATTAAGATTAAACAAAAAACAAACTTTATTTCTATCAGACTGCTATCTGTCTTTTGTTAAAAAAAATTGAACTTGTTTCTGACTTGTAGGTGATCTTCTTAATGTCCTTTAAGTTTGGTAATGTGGCCATCTTAACTTGTAGTTTCGTGACCAAAATTCTGCGTTTAAAGCAGTAAGGAGCCACACACTTAAAAGTAAACGTCAAGAAATGTGTAATTTCAAAAAAGTTGCTTGCTTTTAAATACTACATTTGTTAAATTTAGACATTTTTGATAAGTATATGCTTCAAGTCTTTAAAATTACTTTAGCAATGTAATTCTGAACTTTTCCTAGAGCTATGATAAAAACATCATCAAGGATAACAACAAAAGTGGAGCTGGAGCAAAGCAATGCTCCGAGCTATAATTTTAACCAATCTCTCCACTTGAATTGGAGTTTTTATATTTTTAAAGACATAACTGAGGCCACGTTCTTCATTCAGGTGTTCTTGCCAGATCTCTACTACAACAGAACTGTACAAGACCATCAAGAATTGATGACTGATTGCATGAACACTTCAATTCTTTGTGGCAGGACTCAGTTTCAACACATCCTCAGAGGCATCAAATGCTACTAAAGCAGTCAATTGAGTCACACTATCCTGTATGAAAAATATGAGGGATCACAAATTAATACCCCCAAAGTAAGCAAATTTCTAATCTGCCAAGCACTTATAGAACAACACAATAAAGCCTGCCTACATATTCATTCTTCATTACATGTTTGGAAGCTTTAATAGCAAACTACGGTTCAATCAGCATTTAATAAAGATCTACAGTATATGAGACAGCATGCAGAGGAAGTATAAGTGTAAGAATATTTTTGTTACAAATAAACTATATTCTATTTAAAAGTTCGAGATATTGCAATAGAGTTTCTATAAAGTTAGAACTTGTATATAAGTTCCAAAAACCCTGAGGGAAAAACTGTTCAGCAATAGTATTCTGATATCGGCATATGTGTCACTAGCACAAGATTGTTTTTTTACAAACATAAAAGCACCTAAACCTTGTCATTGAAAACTCCCAGGTCCCAAGAAGTGAAAATTCTGAAAAGTGCTATCATCTGCTTAGCTATCTGAAAGGTAATGGCTTTGCTGCACTTTAAAACTTTAATTATATTTTATTGATCAAACAAACCGAAATAAATCCTAAGAAGAGTACTGCCCTATTTGAGAAGCAGAAAAAAAAATACTGTCTTTGCAGATAGGCTTTCAAAGAATCAAAATGTTACTTTAATAATTTATACTTTAAGAGGACTGACAGGATTGAGATCAAAGATAAAAAAAATTATTTGTAAAACATTAGGTCTGACTCTGATTATTGATGTGATAAATTATTGAGTGCCTGTATAAAATCTCTTTATGTTAACACTTAAACCAGAAAAACCTTGAAGAACTGGTTTAAACAGTTAAAGAACATGTATTTAGGGCTTGAATTTGTCTTGTCCTTCAACAGAAACACTGGGAGAGCACATAGTCTCTATTTGCCCTAGTCACAGGTCAGCCAGAACTGCAGAAAGCACTCTCTGCTATCATCTTAAAACCAGGAGCAACTTCTTAAACTTTAAATTCTGTGCATGAAATATTGGCCCAAGATGCAACTGGAACCAGACTTCTTAGGTCCAGGCCTCCTCTGCTGTTACGGCCGGCTTGCATACTACAAGATAGAAACAGATCACAAAACTCCACCCCCCCTTGAATCTGGGACATGATTTGTTTAAACTTTTATTTAACCTCAGTCAACAGCATCAGATGTAGAATAATGCAACAAAGATGCACCTGATCATATCTATCTACCTACCTCATCCCCACAGCACAGTAAGTATTAGGCTGTGCCTTGGATTGCATCTACAATTTTAGGCTCAAGCCCCCTTCCTCTTTTATCCCAACAGAACCACCACAGTTTTACATGCCTCACTCCCTCTGCAATCTTCCCCATCAGGAAAAGCAAGGTATTGGAAAAACTACCACTTGAATTTCTACAGCCTTCTGAACTATGCAATTCTTTAATAAATTCCATTCCTCCATTTCAATAGCATAAGGGAAACTGATGATTTTATAGTTCTGCTGTAGGTGTCAGCAGTGACACATTTAAAACACCTTAATCTCTGTAAAATTACATGTAATTAAAAACAACATGATCAGTTAAGTAGTCACCGTTCAAGACTTATGCTATACAGGAACTTCTGGAGACTAACAGCTGAAAAAACTGGGGGGAAAGGGGAGAGCAGTTCACCTTCTAAAACTAGACAAGCAATATTTGTATGTCCAAAGACACACCATGTGTGGTCTCTACAGAAAGCAGGTCATGAAATCAACAGAAAGCAATAGGTGCTTTGTCTAATACTATTATATTAGTAATTCTGAACTGAGCAACAGCATTTAACTATCAGGCTGACTAAACACAAAGGGGAAACACCTCTAATGCACATCCTGAGGAGCCATAAATGGCAATTATTGAACTTACTTGTCCCAACCTAATCAGGTGGGACTTAAGAACAGGTTACATCCTCCATATAGCACTGTCCTCTGCCTACAAAGTAATCCATCAATACTGCATTCATATTGCTATCAAAGGGAAAACCCAATCTTAAATATTAAGCTAGAGAATGGGGGATGGAACACAACAAAGGAAAAAACTGAGGAGGTTGTTTGGGTACAAAATGCCCTGGGATTGTGTTGGGGGGGGGCGCTACCAGAGCCCCAGACAGACTTTAAGTATTAAAAACTGAAGGACAAGCTTGTTAAACAGAGTGATAGTCCAAACAACAAATCACTAGCTCTAATGACGAGGATTAGAGGTTCCTAGGGGTATAAAATAACCTAGTGATCCCAGGCAAAAGAAACAGTATGATAATTTTAGCTGTAATTTTCTGTTTTCAGTCCCTTAAATAAAAGCTTCATTTTAAGTCTTACTAACTAAATGCATAAATAATTTAATAAACGTTGACTTGCTGTACTGTTAAGCCTGTCTGGTACTGGAAGACAGGATGAAGAAAGGAGAAACAAAAAAACTTTAGTTGCTACCTTCACAAAAACAGCCAATCCAAATGAAGTCGTTTGAGCAGGCGCCTCTGAGGAACCTATAACCTGGAGTGTATTTAGGGAAGCCACAGGCTAGGGAGCGTTTCCTGCCAACTAGAGAGAATCAGTGCCAAGTGCTTTGAGATTTGGTAAATGATTCCCTCTAGCAGGTACAAACCAGCACCCCTCTGTGAGGGGCAGATGGCCAAGATACATTCCACAGCTCCAAAACAGCCCTGAACTGGAATGGGAAAGATTTTGTAAACCAGTATCTGATACTGTTCAACACTATACTTCCAGTTCACCTTTATATGTAATAAACTGACTTTGTTAAAGAGAATGACTTTTTATCACCATGTAATTGTTATTTACAAAATAACGGAAGGCCCTACATTAATTACTTCAGTAAGCTTGTTTGTAAAAGAACATTCTTCCTCTCATAGGACAAAAATTATCTCATGAGTCGGCTTCTGGATAAAAGTGGACAGTCTTCTGGAGAACTCAAGACTTGCTGGGTGTAGTATTTGTCCCATACTTCTTCAGTACTACCCACCTTGGGATGATTCCCCAGGAAGCATTTTGTGAAATTGAGAAACTGGTGAAACATCGGTTACTTTTTAAAAATAAATTAGTAAGTCCCAAACTTGCAGATTAAAATCCTCAAAATACACAGCCATTTTCAGTGCAGGACACAGCAGAAAAAAAAGATAACCAGCCATACTATTGTAATGTAACCTAAAGGAATAAAAATTCTGAATAAGTGTTACACAAATTTTAATGCTTTCTTCTCCTCCTGCTCCCTCCAAAGTAAATGCCAACTGAATTATTTTAGCAAAGTGAGATTCAGCTGAGACTCATAAGTTCTGTAGTGTGAATGCACTGGTACAAAACCACTCAAAGCTTCTTTCAGGTACTACAGTGGATTTAACTTATTTAGTACAAACTATACTATAATAAATAGTTATGTATTTATACAGTTGTATAAAAAGTTAAGAAAAGCTATACTGGGTAATATAGTCCAGCATGCTTTCTCTAACAGCAGTAGTGGGAGATGCTGCTAGAAGACTATTTAAAAGGCAAAAAAAAAAAAGTGTGTGCAGTGATAACTATCAATATACAGCCATGACAATATACAGCCTAGAACCATCCTAAGTTAGAGGATCTTATCTTTCTATTAGGTCAGGATGGAATTTTTTTCCCAGTAATTTTTCAAGTAATTTTTTGAACCTGCAACGTCCTAAAACAAAGAGTTCCACAGCTTAACTACTCACCTGGCAAAAAAACAGTAGTCCTTTTTGCTTGTTTTGAACTTTTACCTTCTAATTTCATTTGATATCCCTAATTCTTGTAAAGGGAAAACCAGAAAAATAGCTCCATTCAAGGGGGTCATATTGGTATAATTATGGTAACACAACAGAGCCAGAGAAATAGTTATATCCATGCAATATCTACCTGTAACCCAAGCCAAAATGTCTGATACTATTTTCTGTGCTGATTCAAAGCTCTTATGCAAGTTGGTGGGATTTGGGGCAGGACAAAAAAATTCAGCAAGTAGAAAAAGAATTTCTCAAGAATCCTACTTAACCCTACTTACACGATTAGTGTTTTTTGATGAAAGTCATGTAAGAATGACAAAAAAAAAAAGCTTTCACTTCTCTAAGAATTCTCAACCAGGTAGGTAAGTCTGGGAACCCACACATAATTCATACTTTTTGGCAAAAAGAAAGAACTAATTTGAGAAGAGGTCTGACCTAAAATATATATAACCAGACAATCCAGTTTCCAAAATTCTGTCTCTAAGCTAGATAATTAAACAGCCGAACGGTAGCTATTAATCATCCCTAAAGAGCCTCTTTATTATCCTTAGTGGTTTGACTCTAGCAGAACCAAGCTAGTCACCAAACAACATTATGCACAGGTATGTGGAGGCTTGGAAAATGGAAGGAGTTGCCACGAATCATGGAAGCACGAACATATAAGCAGTGCATCTAGGAGAAGAGAACACTTGGTACTCAGACAGCAAGAAAGCCTTACAGCTTGATCAGAGAGGACAGAAAGAATGTAAACTCTGAAGGACCAGAAGCTACTACTATTAATCTTTTCCCTATTTTTTTCTGTAACTAAATTGTATATTACCTAATTTCTTTTAGAAGAAATCAAAATCTCAATATGCTAAGGAAACACATTATCCTTAATTTTGATGTTTAATTCCTTCTCTTTTAATAATTACTCTTTAAGATTACTTTTGTGCAATTTCATGCATATATCCTAAAAGAAGGGAGGATGCTGAAGTTATTTAAAGGGAGGCACTGAAGGTCAAAGAATTTTTGAGAACTACATCCAGATCCCACCCTATAATCCCAGCAACCTGTG
>WAAD01006824.1:19338-30409 GCA_013389945.1 Fregata magnificens
AATACAACTGTTGACAAACAAACAGATGAAATGGGGATGACAGAATGACTCTTATTAAACTAGTACCAAATGCTTTAAAGAGAGGCTCTGAAATCTACTGGCCTGGTTCCATGAAGGATATCCCAATCAGTTTTTAGTTTGTTTAGCAATATAAAATGCCCTCTAGAGTATTCAAATTATTTATTTAAAATACATACAAACGCATACAACTGGGCTGCCACTGTGATGCCACATAGTAGATTCAATACACTCCAGAACACAGAAAATACAGAGAAGCTATTTCCTTGTGTTTTAACATGCATTTTTATAGCAGACATGCAATTCAAGTGTGACTAGACAAAGAAAGAATCAAGGCAGAACAATGACCAATATTTCATCAGACAGAATAAAAAAAAAAATGTTACATGTAAAATAACAAAAAGGTAAATCTATAAATTATGTTGAGCCTAACCCTACAACTGTTACATTGACAGAGACAGTGGCTTAATTCTATCAAGCCAACCTTCTCTGAAGCTGTTTTAAGGAAGACTGGAGGCCTTTTAACCACTGGACTAGGAGAATTTGGATTCATCAGCACATTGTCAAGCTTCGTAATAATTGGCCTGCACCACTATGTGTGTTCTAGCCTAAAAAATCTATTTGGATGAAGCAAGAGAATTCCAGTACTAATTTTGGGATAGGAAATATTGCAGGTGTATGCTACGTTGTCAATGTAATGGACTTTTTCCAAAGAAAATTTATAACAATGCTGGATAACAGACAAATACAGTATTTCATAAAATCATGCTATAGAAAAATTGATTTCCTAATGCAGATGTAAAAATAATTCTGAATGAATGTGAAATAAAAATGTCATCAGTGATTCTCCAATACATTTTTATCATCCATAGTTAAGTAAAAATAATTTGAAAATACAAGATGGACAGTTAAAATGTATTCACTATGGCCAAACCAGTGCCACATTTCTTAGAATGTCACATTTGTAATTATTCTATTCAGCCAGTGCTCTGCAACAATAAAAACTGAAGTAGAAAAATTGGGTGAAGAACGCTGAAAGTGAAGAGAAAGAGAGAAAGAAACAATCTAAGTCAAAGAATACAGTATGCCAAACTTGTGTTTCATTATTATTGCATTAAGACAGTTAATTTATGGTTAAGAGTCTCTACAAGTTGTGACATTTTAGGGATAGCCAAGTAAAAGCAAAATGGCATCATCTGGTTGGAGAAGAAATCAGTTAGAATTAAAACAAAAGCTGTGGGAATTAATAAGCTGCTGCAGATTCTAAGCTTGTGAGGATATCATGCTCTGTTGACCACAAAATATAAAGCAAATTTTTTTGGAACCACTAGTGGAGGTTCTAGAGACCACCAACTCTCAGACAAAAGACTTCTCAGGAAAAGTACACAACATATCTGTTATCTTTTTCCACGGATTTAGTTATCAGGCAATATAAAAAGGGCCACCTTTCATCCCATCTTTCACTATTTCCTGCTACCTTTCACTAATATTAAATACAAAATACAGTGCAGCCTAATTCATGTCTGCTCTCAGAAACAATGCTGTAATAAAGTAATTCCTGAGTCAAGGAGTTTCTATTTTCACAAGATGGTTACAAACCAGAGAAAACTGTCACGCTTAAAACAACCTGCTAAGTCATATTGTTTTATTCATTAAAGTGTTGCCCCTTTTGGTAATAGTGGGAAGTCAGAGTGTCAAAAACTAGCTTCTAAAACCTAACTAATACAGCATTCTTACCCACCAAGAAATAGATTATGAATGAATAAAAGTGAAACAATTACAAATTATTAAGGTTATTTTTCTTGTTTCTTTCCCATAAAACCACATGAAAAACCTAGGATTTTTCAGCATTATTTATTTGTGAGGATCTAATTGGCTTATCTTGCCCTTTAAAGAAATACTACCCATTTTACTAATAAAGTACCTAGAAAGTTTTAAGAGTTTGTATGCACATCAGCATCCACATGCATGAAGAACATCAACTTCTGCATCTCAACTTCCCAAAAAGAGAAACAAAAGCCTTACAGCTCTTTGCATATGTTTCATTGTGCTGTGCTGTCACGTAGAAAGATCGGGGTTTAAAGTTTTATGATCCTGAATGGAATAGCAGAAGTAGTACATTATCTGCTAAGAAATACCCACTCTTGATTTTGCATCAAAGAAGAATTTGAAACAGTCACAGCCCTGTCTTGCTACATGAGCAAATGGCAATGATTACCAGCCAAAGATGACTAGATACAAAACTGGATAAGGAAGCATGTGGGAAGTGGATGAGTATCTTTGCATTAATTACCTTTCAGTAACTTCTTCCATTTAAAAGGATCAATAATATCATCAGTCATTTAGATTTAAAGTAAACTTTGGGTGATAACACTGCCAAGTTACAGTAGAGATAAGAACATACCATTTATTAAGAAACCTCTTTCACTCTAACTTTGAGGCATTTGGCCGGTGGTTACTGCCAAAGACTGAATAGCATCTGCTCTCACTTTAGCAGTTTATATTCTGACTCTGGTGAATGGAAGCACAATCTCTGAAACAGCCTTTGGGGAACACTACTGAGTTGCTCGACAGAGCTCTTACTCAGAAAAGGGAGAAGGAGATTAATATTACAGAAAACTTGAAAGATCTAGCTTCTGAGAAAGGAGAGAAGAGCAGTTTCCTAATACTGTACATACCACAAATCTCTCTTTTACTAAAACATTAAAAACGTGCCCTAAAACTAAAGTGGTCGTTAAATACGAATAGATTTAAAGGTAGAAAATATGGTCTGTTTAAGTCATATTCAGGTTAAAATAAGAAGAAACAATCTATTTTATCTCATTTGTCAACAGGCATAATGAAAACAGAAGAATGAGGACTCACATAACATACTGTCTTTTTCCTAATGTGCTTAAGAAGGTCACCGCCTCCTTTGCTTAGTCCTGGTGTGTCTAGGCACAGCAACATATGGTAAGACTGAGTTTTGTCGTGAACTTACAATGTCGTTATTTTAAGTGCCCAGTAGCACAAACTACTAAATTTGTGTGTGGTCCTATGCAAACAACAAATCTGGCCACACACAGTGAAAACCAAGCTTCTAAAACTTCAAAATCAGCTGAAGGAATTCTCTCCTCAAGAGCCATAGATCCCAGATAGTAGCCACTAGTGAACCCCACAGCCACTTTCAAAACTATAAAAGGCTTCATGTAAAGCCAAAATAAAGCTCTAAAAGTGGCTGCAGGAGATCACTAGGAGTGGCCGCTCTTCTGGATTCACTGCTTTTGAGAAGTAAATCCCTGCAGCTGCTTTTAAAAGCTTTGAAAGTTTCATTTCAATTATCAAAGCCAATAAAGCTTCAAAAACAGCCATAGGGATTTGTTCCTCAGAGGAGCAAACCCCAAAAGGCAGTGATGAATAGTGTGATGGGTTCTGTGGCTCTTGAAGTATGTACAGATTCCTGTAAGTCCTGCACTTGTAATTACAGCTTCATGTTGTGCAGCAATTGTTACACCCAGACAGTTCATTAAGGCTCATATGGGAAATTCATTACTGATTTCCCATTCTTTTTAACAGTTCTATGTCTGTTTCCTTTTTGTTTTCTTACACCTGTATAAACTATTATGTGAACATCCCTCACAACGGTTTCTCAAACAAATTTCATTAAAACCTTGCTGGCTTCTTATCTGAGGTGGTGGTAAGCCATCTCGCAAAACGTTGCACATATGCTTTCCCAGACTGCATCACATAATGCCATCATCACATCATCGCAACATGATAACTATAGCATGCAAAATAATTCATTTCTCTGAATGAGAACTTAAAAGGGCACTAATTAAAATACAAGACTGAAGCTTGACAACAAGTCAATGAAGAACTTTGCCTGCAACTGCAATATAAAAAGGCTTCCATTAATTCAATGAACATAAACACAAGTAACGTTTCAGAAGTAACCACCTGACTTCGAAACCTAACTGTATTGATTTGTAACAAGATTTTGGTCTTCTCTTTAAAATTACAAGAACTAGATCCCTAAAAATTTTACAAATTTAACTAGTGACCTAAGTTCTAAAAGAAATATATGATTTATGCCCCTAAACAATTTGAGCTTAGTATCTTAAGACACTGATGGCTCTGAAAATATTACCAAAATTATATTGAAAAAGATACACTTAGGGACTAGAACACATATAGTATATTAATGAAGTATGTCATATGAAATACATTCTAAGCATACTTACTAACCTTAAAACATCACTAATTTTGAATAGTTATTTTTTCTACTAAAGTTTTTAACTTCTATTTTCAAATGGCAGAATAAATAAATACACCTTTTTTCCAGGGTAAATAAATACATCTTGTTGAAAAAATGCTGTAAGAAAATCACTATGAACTTAAATAGATGCAGGTGTTAAGAACTGAGTAACTGGTTTGTATGGGGAAAGAAAATCTTGACAGATAACTTCAACATTCTGTTAAATGTTATTCACAGGTGTCCTCTGTGACCTGTACTACTTACTTTACCTCTCCGTTTCAATCTTCTCATGTGTAAAACATGAAGGAGGATTGTGAGAAATAATTAGTGTTTGCAAAGAGCTTTGAGATCCTTGGATATCAAAAACATGGGGAAAGCATGAAGTATAGAAGTACCAGTACACTGGTTTTTTCCAACTTGAGATAACTAAGTTACTTTTATCACAAAAACCTTGAAAGTTTAGTAATACAGGATTATGTAATAAAATGCTTCAAAAACAATCTTAAGTGCTAAGCATATTCTGTTACTCAGCATCGCATAACTTCAAAGGAAACACTATCACAAGGAAAGGACATGTTTCTCACCCATTTCAAGTATGCGTTTATGTAGAGGTATAGCAGCAAGAAAGGGTTCATCTTTACAGGACTGTATCTGGGTTCCAACCAAGTCAGAGTTGGTAGCCAGAATTCGGGCACTTTCTTCATTAAGATTAACACCAGCCATAGAGGCAACATCATTGATGTCATCATCATCTCTATAATGAAAAAACAAACAAACAAAAAAAAAAACAACAAAAAAACAAAAACAAAAAACAAACAAATAAAAATAATTCTGCATGTGATATATTCATTTTGTATATTATCTGCTTCTCCAAAAGTAATCATCATGCAACATGCCCAGTGGCTGGGCCAACTTCAGGCACAACCACTAGGGTCTCCATTTTCATAGAATATATTCTAGATTTAGAAATAACTAAATATTTCGCTACCCACATTAGGAAAACTTTAGAAGCAGGACAATTTGTCTGTAACAGAAGTTGTGACGGAGGTGTCTTTTCTTCATCTGAGGGTCAGTGATATCAACGAAACCAGGATGGTCAGGAAACTAAAGGCAATGATCACCACTAAAGACACAACATTTGGCTATTTTCTTTACGCTGAAAAGTAGGAGTAAAATGATAAAATAAATAAAAACCCCACAGACATTAAAAGCGAAAACATTAATTTGGAATCCTGCACTGTTTCACAAGTTCCTGTCAAAATGGGCACCAAAGCGTTTTCAGCAATACTCAAGAAAGATTCTTTGACCATGATAAGTTCATAGGTAAGTTTGGGCTCCAAGTGTGGTTTGAATATGCACTGGTATTTTCTCTGGCAACATACAAAAATCAGTGGAACATGTCAACTAGTTTTAGAAAAATGAGCTTCATTTGAGAAGAGGATAGCAGCACTTCCCAGGCCGCTGTTTGCCCTGCAATACCCTTCCGAACAGTTTGAGCAAGTACTAACTAACAAGTTTGAGATTCCATTCCCGTATCTCCCAAGCATTTTTTACCTCCTACCTCTATGAGGTATGACTCATAACTGTGAAAAAAAACATCTGTTTTTAGCACATGCTGTTTAGGAGCTATTACTGACACAGACACTGTATTTCAGCATATTCTAGGAGCGATTACACAACCTTTGAGAATATATATGGAAAAGATCCACATACATCCAAGTCTAGACTTCTACTACTGCATAAAGCAAACAAAAGCTTAATTTAAAGGATTTTTAAAAAAATACTACATAGATGTCATCCTATGCACCCTAGAATACTTTCTGTCACTTGTAACAAGTTTAACGCCTACAGTAAAAACCAAAAGCTGCAAGTAAGGTCTGAGAACAAAGGGAGAGAAACCTAGAAAATCATAATCTAGGTCCTCCCTGTCCTCCCATACTCTCCCTCATATTTGCACTAGAGCAGCCAATTTTGGTGGAAGACTTCTATGGTTTGTTAGATATTGGTTTTGTTTTCTTTTGCAGGAAGAAGTTAAGAAGGGATTTTTGTTTGTATAAACCTGGAGAAATGTGCTGAACACTTGAGGCAGAAAATGGAAAATTTTACAATGATTGTCAGAAAAATCCTACACAAATGAGCTTTTATTATTTTCCACAAGTGCTAAGCACTTGATTTCTTCTCTTAAAAAGAAATTTCTGAGGATAGTGTCACAAAATTGATCTCCTGTCTTGATGGTTTTCACATTGAATCTAAAGGATTTTCATTTTTACATTTCACATGGTATGTATGTGATACTCATAGGAGGGTCACAGGACCCGCCATGAAAAAACTGGGCTCCTATGCATTCGCTCTTCAGCCTTGTCCAACCAGCTGTGAAATTGCCCCCAAATATCACAGCTGATAAATGTTCTTGGCCACATAACAACTAACACTGACTTAAATATTCAGTGACAAGTTCAAAGGATTCTAACTACAAATGAAAAACAGCAACTAAGCTGAAAAAGGGGAAAAACTAAGATTTTGGGAGGTTAAAAACGTCACCACCTGAAATAGAGTGAGCATCAGCCAAGGTAATCTACCCCAGACTCACAAGGCCCAAATCCAGCAGGCCTTTTAAACCATAGCAAAACCAAATTCATACAAAGGTAGTTATCATAACACAAACTCCAAACTATGTAAGATAGTGGAAGCTACTGGAAAACAGACTTGAGCCCAGAATTTCAAAATAAAGCTAAAACGAACCAAACTACAAAACATTAACCAGCTCATGCAGTTAAAAAAAAAAAATCCAAGATTGATTCCCAGTGGACCCTCACATCTCTGTGGGTGCAAAGGCAGCACTGCTGCCCTGTGGGGTCCAGCAGTGCCTGGGTACTGCTGCCTGCTGAGGGGACCTGAGCACAAGGACTCAAAGGATCTTGATAAAATATTAACTGAGCAGGATAGTCGTATGCTTTCTCTATATACAGCCCCCATGATCTCACTTGCTTTAGCAAGCACTTATCACAGAGTTACGCAAAATCTGGCTAGTAGTAATAGAGTCTCAATCCCGTATTTCCAGAGCAGGTTGCCAGGACTGAGGTACTTTCATCTCCTTCAAGCAATCATCCATACAAAAATCAAGACTTCAAGAATACAATTTTTAAGAGAAGTTTATATTTATCTCTACTTAATAGCTGAAGAAAGTATAATCAATCTTTTACCTTCCTTCTGCTTAGCATTTTAGCTGTTCCAATTTTTATTTAAAGTACAGATCTGTGACCACTTTATAAATAAACAAATATTGTCTGAAATAAAAACACAATTAATTTGGGCACAAAACAGGATTCCAATGAAATTATCAAAATCCATGCAATAGGACTTATAAAGACCATCACCGCAACTCCTGGACAGAATAATTTCCTTCCACCTTACGTTTAGCAATCTACTATCTGTGAGCACATGTTTCTTTTTTTTTGTTACATGGAAGATAGACATGAAATGTTTTAACCATACTTGGGACTACAATTTTTTCAGTCTAATGGGAAAAACTCTATCAATATATCCTTTTTGACTTTGAGGAACTTCATCATGAAAAAGAGCTTGGGTCTGGATACTGAAACACACACACGTTTATACATAAAGAGGGCTGGCATTCTTGCCAAACAATTTCCTATAAAAGTCAATTTTTAAGTCCAGATGAGTGAGTTTTCAGAAGTCATTCCGTGGAACAAAGATGCCATCCAGTGGTCGTCTAGATTGATGATTACTGTCTATCTTTCCCTTTTCATTCCAGCACAGTATTTAACAATTTCATGTTTCTTGGCATATATTACTGTGCTCATGCTAATTATACTGTTTCAGTAATTATTTCCAGTTTTTATAGAATTAAATTCTGAGTCTTATGGGATAAATCTAACATTCCAACATGCATGCTATTTTTAAGAAGACAGCTTGGGTTCTCAAACTCTTTCCAAATGCAAGCTACATCTTAAAGTAGTCTGAGAGTTCAATTCTTCCTCCTATATTCAACCTCTTGTAACACCTCTCCCTATCCTCTTCATTAAAAACACTTGTGCAATTACAAAAAAAACCCCCCACAACTTATTTGAAAATAAGAAAGAAAAAACAAAGTTCTTGCATAGTTGTCTGTAACATGCTTCAAAGATTTTGTTTAAACTAAGACAAGCCATTATAAAAACCTGGTAGCATTTTCTTTATGAACAAATCTTAACTGCACAATTGCATACTGTTTTTCTTTCTCATGCACTTTGTAAGATTTGAGCCAATGATGTCCAAATCTGCAATACTGAACTGCTCCCAATAAGCTATAAGAATATATAAAGTAACTGAGACAACATTATACTGATTCCCCTGTCTCTCAAAAGTGAAATTTCATGTTGTTAGGGCAAAGTCCCTACACATATGCAAGACTCTGAGCAAGTCTACAAATTCCATGGATCACAAGATCAGAGATCAACAACAATACATTGGATATAAACGGTGACTTGAAATTACAGTAACAGCCACTACTATATTACATTTTATAATGGCATAAATTCTATTTACACAGATTTATTATAATGCTTATTCTGACTTTCTAGCTTTAATTTGAAGTTTCTCCCTAATACTGCTTTGTTGTACAACTCATTCACGGTCTGTGTTGGATCTTCTCACTGATAAGCAAAAGGGATGACAGAACATACCACATTTGTGGTCAGCATTTTTCTTTATTTTGAAAAATGTGGAAAAAAGACACGATCACCTTATAGCTGGAAATATTTATTTGGAAAAACAAAGAAACTTAAAGCTTAAGGTTTTACATCATATACGATTTTGAGATGAAAACTTTGAAATTATCCATTTAACACCTACATTAGCATTCTATCGCTCCTTAAAGGACAGGCTGCTTTGCACATTATTAGATGTAACATCATGCATTTTGCCAGAACTGTGTTATTAAACTTTTATTTTTAAAAATACAAATAAAATAACAGGCAACAGATTCTTTTGGTTAGGCAAAAGAGGTCTGAAAACAAATTTTTTCTTCCCAGGTAGACTCTACTTTAAAATGTTGCCAGTGAGCAGCATAAAATATGAATACTAAGATAAGCTTCAGATTATCTCAGTCACTTCACAGAACTGATTCTGAACCCCACCCCCATCACATTGGCTGTATAAAACCTGATACTGACAGGCTCCAAGAGGTTAAATATATAACTTCAAAATACTGTTTCAGAAAAAGCAAGGCTGCTGTGAAAAGGAAGGAGCATCTGGCTAGCTGGTACACTATGGCAAACATATTATCATCACACACATTAAGGGAATGTTTCTGTCCACTTCTTGCCTCGTTTTACATGCAATGCCACTGAGCCTTACTCAGTACAATTAGGAAGTGGTAGGATAATATAAGAGTACAAACATGTATCTCCATCCTTGGAGAGATGTAGAACTGGACAAGTCCCTGATCTAACTAAACCTGCTCTGATTCAGAAGTCGGACTAGCTGACCTCCCAAGGTCCCTTCCAACTGAAATTATTCTGACTCAGTATCAGGGGGAACAAATGTTTTCACTAGTTCTCTATATTGGCCACAATCTGAACTATGGGTAATAATTACTTTGAGAGTCTGCTACTTTCACTGTCATCAGTGGTAGATTATGTTAGCGGGAGCTCTGAGGTTACCAAACTAGATGATGATGTACGCAGCAGTTGTAGCCAAATACGCAAGCCCCTAGCAGAGTTGAGTGGGCTTTCTGCTTCATCTCTCCCGACTACAGAAACCTCTAGCTGGACTATTATCGTACAAATGTAAGTCCGGATCTCTACTGTAAAACAAAAAATTACAAAGAAATGGAATTAAAATTTCCACCCTTAGGTATTAACATAGCTGAAAAGTCAACTAAATGGAGTTGTCTGTAGTTCTCTCTGAAAAATTTAGCAACAATACATTTTAATACCAAAAAAGGTGACATAAAATTTCATGAGTACAACAACTTTACATTGCAGAAATCTTGGGCTGAAAACTCTGCATCATAGAAGAGCTCCTATAATATCCAGTGAACTCATGTAAGCAGTGTTACAGTTCATTAATAAATGCTGACATTAAAGGCTAAGCTATCATTTGCAAAATTCCTAACTGCTACGTCCTTTATGTAATTCCTTCCCATATTTCCCACAGTCCGAAACAGAAGAAACTCAAAATAACAAAGTTCACATTTCCATTTCTAGTTATGAATATTTTGCTCACAAGAGTGAAAAGCTCAAGTAAGTTATTTTAAAGAAAGCAGAATATAAAATAATGAAACAAATATGCAATAATAAAACACTAAGGGCAAAATAAATTTATACATAACACAACTATTTTTCAAAATTCTTGCTTTGCTTTAGATGCCAGTTTGCCTTCTGGCTAAAAACACATTCTTCACACACGCTGGGAATGTTGAGGAAAACTAGTCAGCATTCAGAGGATTAATACAGATTTCCAGCTCTGTGCCTTTAGGCTTAATAGTCAGACATCTATTTGTCCTCAGGAGAGGTTAGGGGTTGAAATGCAAATATGCAAACAACTGAATTCTTTGTTAAGATATCAAGAAAAAGCTTGATCTTTGCTGCTGTTTAATAAATCCTTGCAATTTTATGGACTTATTTAAATGCAGCTTTGTGTCTTACTATTTTGAAGGAGAAAACAATGCAAGGAAACAAACACATTCATTCTGACTAAAATTTGTTCTCTAGAGGAAAAATGACATACACCCTTGACAGCTTATTTACCAAACTCACTAAAGATTTATTGATTTATCAATCAGTGCCTTGAGCATTTGCTTCTCCCCAAGGGAAA
>WAAD01006824.1:32817-71187 GCA_013389945.1 Fregata magnificens
ACTTGGGTTATATTTTGTTTCCTTTAATCCCACCTGTGTTTTGGCATGTGAAAATAATTACTGCATATGTCTACTTGACTTAAAAGATCTCACCTTTTTCTTGTAAATCACTCAATTTTACTGAGCATTACATGCATATAGTGTTTGAGACTTTGAGAAGTACATGAAAGTTATTCCTGCACATCTATGACTCAATTGCATATAAATGCCATGGTATGAACCTTAGTAGAGTTACATTATTTTTCTTTCATGAATTATAAAAACCTGAAACACAATTATCCCAACAAATCCTTTTAAGAACACTTCTTTGCTAAAACAAAAGTGTCAGCTTTGAATGAGTCCAGCATTACTTTTTTATTTCAAAGTCTTCATCAACTTCAACATATGATCTTAAAGCGAAACTAACTTGACAGTGTTTGTTCAGTTCTTCCATCTATATAAATAAACTGTTGTGTGGACTCTCAACATTAGCAAATACAAAACAAGATTTAGGACTTCAGGCTCCAAGCCTGGGGAACAAAAATATTTTGTCATCAGAATATTCAAGGTCCATGAGATGTCACAGATAGCATTAGTTTATGGACCAGACAATTCATTTATCTATTTCAGATGAACTAATTGAAAGGTTTTTTACTAAGTGAATTGGAAGGAAAGAAAGAATACCATAATAAAAATTAGCAGATCTCTGCTTTCTACAATGAACATCTAGGAGATGAAAAGTGTGTTAACCCTGAAAATTATTGCAATGGCAAAATTAAGGTAAGAGTGGCACACCTCCAGAATTAATATTACATTCCTTTAGGACTAGTATCAATGGTTTGTTTTCTACAGATGATAACTTTTGATCAAAAAACAAAAACAAAACCAAAACCCCACAAAACCCAAAATGGTACAGCAACAGAGTAGTTAACTTCTTGTTCTCAGGAAAACATATGTCTACACTGGATATGGAAAAATTAAGTCTCACTTTCTTTCACCCCATGTATATGTAATTCTACTCAAATGGATCTGGCAAAGTAAATATAAGTTTTAGTTCTGGTTTAAATCACAACTGTGCATGATTAAGCAGTTAAACACAAAATATGCCTAAAACATCAATTTATATTATAAGGCAGGGCATATTTTGAAAATTAAAATCACCTGTGGGCCTAGATATTTCATGGGATTGGTAATGACATACAGAGTCTTTCACCACTGGGTCCTCGTTTCAAATTTTAAGTAGCATGATCATGAGAGAAATAAGCCCAAATTTAGGAGCTTATAAATTCCTGGTTGTATTTCTGCACAGGTTAAATAGCTGCAATGATACTCTGGCTAATTATTTTATTCTTTGGCTCAATTCCTCCATCCATGAGATGCAATTCACCTAATTATTATACTGGTAAGTGCTTTGATAAAGGAGTGTGAATTTTTCATGCAATAACTATAGTGTTACTTCCCCAGGTGTGGAAGTAATTTTATTAATATAGAAGTCCTTAAAGTCTGCCAGCTTTATCTATACTACTGTTTTAAAAAGCATTACAGTCTGTTCACATGGATGCATTAATATTAAGATAAATTACACTAGGAGATTCACTCCTATCTGAGAAGGAAAATGCACCATTCTGTGGAAGTCAGCTCAGTTCTGGTGTAACTATCCTTAAAAAGTCACACTCCACAAAATTATACTACCGTAATTTTCTATATAGACCATGTCCTATTCCAGTATCTTACCTCCTTCTACAGGAATATCTAGGCCAGTATAAAATATCATTGTACTGGTGTTTACAGTAGAAAGTTTTAACAATATATCAAGATCAAAATAAACTGGTATCTGACAGTACGCCATAGTGGCATTTCTTAGAGCTGCAAGCACACAGGCTGACTTTTCCCTAGATGTGAGCTGCAGGATGAGCAGTTTTACAATGGGATTTTTTCTAAATTTCTATTCTGTTTGTCTGTGTAATTAAAACAATACAGTGGTGGGCTTAAACAAGCCTGTAAATAGGAATAAGCTCACCTGAAAGCAGGACTTTGCATGAATTGGCCTTTATGAACCGTTGTCTTCCTTAAGCCAAACGGCCAGTTAAGTTGCATTTCATTGGCTGATCAATGGCTATCAAGAATGAATTTGTATTCTAAATCCACTGTTTAAAAGACAGGTGCCAGTATCATGCAAATTCTTGGCACACTGTTGACATTCACAACTTAGAGACTGAACAAGCAAAGAAATGAAATCAGCCTTCACTCTCAGACATGTTAGTCAGAAGTGAAGGTTCATGGTATAAGATGCCAAATACCTTCCCTGTTAATAAACTCGGGACATGAGTATCAGTGCTATCAAATATACAAGTAAATGCATTTCTTTCTAACTTAGAAAAACAGCATACAGGATTACAGTGGCAGCTTGGTCTCCATGCCCATTCAACCTTCAGATTCTCTGAAGAGAACAGAGCAGGTAGAACATCATCTGCTATTAACTGTGATCGTTGGGATTTTTGATGCTTTCTTTTCCCAAGGAGAACAGAAAAGACCAAGCTATAAATTCAAATAGGCAGCAATAGCTTTTATGTGCATTTAAACTAGTTTGATTTCTGATTCAATACCTAAAGATGACAAGCTCTGTATTCCATTACAAACCCTCAATCATCTAAATGCCCACATCCAAAAAGATACTCTCACACATAATCAGAAAAAATAAAAACCGAGCCTAACAGGTCTAGTGGTGGAAAGAAACAAATACGTATTTATTAGAAAGTAAGAAGGCTTCAAGATCCCTCTTAAAAAGCGGGATGTATCAGCCAGACATTAATTCACCTGTGCATTGACAGATGAGAAAGTTGTGTACAAACCACACCTCTTGCTCCCTTGGCTAATCATGGCATGTCAGGTTGCTGCAGTCAGTCTCTGACCTCACCAAAGAGTAAACATACTGGCGGGGGGGGGGGGGCATGTGGGCTGAGAAATTTCTCTAGGACTCCTACCTTGACCTCTGTAGCTGCAGAGACAGTGACTATCACATTCCGCTTCAGGAGTAAGACTTAAAAGTAGGATGATTAAATTGAGGCATCCTCTAGGCTTCAGGAAAAAATGAAGAATTTCTTTCTTGGCCCAGAGTTAGAGCTTAGGACAGTAAGAGTCAAGTTCCTGACTTCTTTCAGAACTTTCCATGAAAAATTGCTGAGTAAGGAGCTAAGCATGTGAGAGTTCAGTCCTAAGGTTGTTTCAAAACATTTCACTGTGTTGGTCTGAAATACCTTGAAACTGCGTAGTGAAAACATGCATTCCTCAGCCAGTATGAAGTAAAAAATAGATGTCAAGCCTGCCAATGTCAACACTGTAAGTTTTTCCCATGCTACTAGTTTGTAATTACAATGAAATTCATACAAAGGTAACAATCTCACTAAAACATTTAAACCCATACCTTGTGGTCTAATGGTCTGAGTTATTACCACTGGCATCCTAATCTGGGTAGTCTGGCAAGCAGGGTTTCGTTTCACAGTTTGAGCAGATGTTGACTGGATAATCTGCTATTATTAAAAAAAAGTATACTTATATTATACTCTTTATACACAAACACACACAACGTAAACATACTAATACCTGTAATTACTAATATAAGCATGTGGATCTCTAAAAGCACAACCAGCTAGTGACAAAAGTCATATTCATGTAATGCATGTGGTTGTGTGTGTGTGTATATACCTAGTTTGCTGTTATGCTTTAAAAAAAAAAATCAAATAATATTCGACACAAATGTCATGTCACAACCTTCATCAAAAATATATTTCAAAGTAGTAAGGTAAATATTAGAGTTTAGACTTTTGTCTTCAGAAATTCTACAATGAAGAAAAGCATTTTTGTAGAAGAAAATGCTGCAATAATTTTAGTGGTATCCACCTACAACCGTTAGGCCTTTCACTACATATCTATACTTTTTAAAGAAAATATATACTAAAAGTAAATTCTAAAATATTATGGGTTCCGAAGTCAGATATACACAAGAAAGAAAACAGTGTTTTGTGGTGACCATATACTATTCATCTTTTCAATGTTAACTGGATGTTCTCAAGGTTTCACTTACTACTAAGCCAAGTTCTGAAGTCCTTACCCAATACTGAAACTGGGTTAGAAACTTAGAATTTGACCCATAAACAAATCAAATCAAAAAGAAAAAACCTGCAAGGGTCATGTCTAAGCAACAGCAAAATATATGTTCATGAAATCAGGGACAAGGCAGGCACAGATGTAATGAACAGAAGATTCAAAAAGATGTGTGGATGCTGCAGAGCTGGAAAAAAAAAAAGCCATAACAAACTTCAAAAACAAAACATGGGCAAATAGCTGCGAATAAGATTACTACCAGAACTCAGGCATGACAACTTCAGAAGTCATGTGCTCTTCACAGTCACAACTACGTTACTCCCACCGCATAATGTGTCTGCTGTTTCTGAATTACACGTCTCAGTCTCACACCCACAGGATGCAGTATTCCCTCCTAGAAGATAACACGCCACGCTACACACAGCTACATGAAGCAAACGGGAACCACTGCACCTTTATTCAGCACCAGTCAGCATTATTCTTATGAAGTGTATCTAAAACCATATTATTTAGCTGAATAACGAATGGCCAAATCTCTGACTTCAAAGTATGCTATGGAGAAAAGGAAAGGAGAAACAGTATTTTCAAATGAGATGTAAAAGTAGAGAATGAAGAGGCTACAGAACAAATAGGAAGGTGTTCCATCAGCAGGAACCAGGGCTCACAAATCTGAAGGAAGAGAGGTGAAAACTACAAACAAGAAAAGAGTAATGAGGGAACAAGACCTGTAATGTAGTCTGGAGAAAAAAAACAAGTAGGGCCATTGTGAAGTTACGAAATTGCGTTCTGTACATCCTAAAATATTAAAAGTTGAAAAGTCATAATAAACCTGTGGATGTAGAAGTATTAGCAATAGCTACCTTGCAGAAAGAGAAAAGGGGAAAAACGATTAAGGATTCAGCTTCAACTCCAGACACTGAAGGAAAATGGAGCATTTGTACTAAGCACAGAAATGGAGCAAATGGATGTAAATTCACTTGGTCAAGACAGGCGGTGCGTAAATAGCGACACTCAGAGGGGAAAGAATAAAGTAGCTACCATGCTTAAAAACAGGAAAGAAACAGAGGTGATAAGTGAAAATGAGGGAAAAAGTTTAATTTGACTGCATTTTGATGCACAGGAAACATGTACAAGTGTATTTTAGTAAGTAAGGAGACAGAGTAGCCCACAAAAAAAAAAAAAAAAAAAGACTACATTGGTATGAAAAAGAAGGAGAATGTTGCCACTTTTACAATAATTTGTTGGATGAGTCTTCAGAGAATAGTGAAGAAAAGCAGCCATACCTTAACTGGCCAGAAGCCAGGCAAAAAAGGAGATGTGTGTGACCTGTGGATAGAATTGCTATCTGGTATTACAGTAATCGTCTGCGATTAGTTTTTTTTTTCTCTGTGAAGCAAGCAACTTCTACAGTTCAGAATCAAGTTCTGTTTCACCTGATTAATGTTTTCATGTGAATGCCCTAAAAAATGAGCCACTAACACCATTAAAGACAGGCCAGTATTTAACCATTTAAGATGACATAAATAATGGCAATGTTTCCTTTACTATCAAATACATTCAAAAAATCTCCTTTAATAAGTACTGTACTAGGACTTCGACATACGAAAGTGTAGAAAATGATTAGAAATAAAATTTTCCAAGGGGCACAGATCAAAATCATCATCTTAAATTCCATACAGAAACAACACATACTCTCTAAAAGGAACAACTGCACCTCAACTCAAAGGAACATTTTACACTAACTTAAATTCCAGTTTCTACACAGTTTTAAGATATGTTTCAACACAGGTGTAATCTTCAGATCTGGAAGTGATTAAGGAATGAACGTTAGCAATTTGTTTCTGAAAAAGAATGTATAACCTTCTTTGCAGGCAAACAAGGGACATAGTAAAAACTGATGAATCAGAGATAATAGACCCTGCATTGAAATTTACAAACAATCTAAACCACCCTTTATCAATTCAAATAATTCAAAAACTGTTCTAATCCTCTTGCCTATTTTCCCAACAGCATAAACATTACTATTATGTCCTTAACTTGGCCTGAAAAGTGTAGACAATGAACAAGGTAGTAGCAAGCTCGTCTGGGAGATGATTAACTTAACCAAATTATTTCATATTTCTCACAGCCTAAAAATACACACAATGAGCGTACCCCACCTCATGTTATCTATTCATATGCTGAATCCCAAATGATCTGTTCGTAAGCACCAATTTACTAACCCAGACTGATATATAAGATACAGAAGTGGATGTTTTAGTATACTGAGGTTATCAGAGACATTACTTCAGCCTTCAGAAAAGGGGAGATCTTATTGCTGTCTACAGCCACCTAATGGGAAGATGTAGAGAAAATAGAGCCAGACTCTCTCAGAGGTACAGAGCACAAGGATGTGACACAATGGGCACAAGTTGGAATATGGAAAATTTCAATTTAATGTAAGGAAAAAAAAAATTTACCGCGAGGGTGGGCAAGCACTGGAACAGGTTGCCCAGAGAGGCTGTGTTATCTCATCTTGAAGATACTCAAAACATGACTGGTCAAGGCTGTGGGCAACATGCTAACCTGTAAGCAGGAGGTTGGACTAGACACCTCCAGAAATCCTTTCCAACCTTTTACCACTACATCCATAATCATAATATCAACGGTCTTAGGAAAGTGCTGAGTCAGAAAAGGTAATAAGACAGAATATAAGTCTTCAAAGTTTACAGAAACTGTTCATCATTCCATCTCCACTAAAAAGAATGGAAGCCATTTTCATTATTTCCACCACTGAAGACAGCAAGCACAACAGCAGAACAGTAACAACAAAGGCACCGAAAATAGAAAAGGTTTAATGTGATTTAGGCCCTGCAGAGGGATCTGGATAGGCTGGATCAACGGGCTGAGGCCAACTGTATGAGGTTTAACAAGGCCAAGTGCCAGGTCCTGCACTTTGGTCACAACAACCCCATGCAATGGTACAGGCTTGGGGCAGAGTGGCTGGAAAGCTGCCCAGCGGAAAAGGACCTGGGGGTGCTGGTCGACAGCCGGCTGAACATGAGCCACCAGTGTGCCCAGGTGGCCAAGAAGGCCAATGGCATCCTGGCTTGCATCAGGAATAGTGTGACCAGCAGGACTGGGAAGCGATCGTGCCCCTGTACTCGGCACTGGTGAGGCCGCACCTCGAGTACTGTGTTCAGTTTTGTGCCCCTCACTACAAGAAGGACACTGAGGTGCTGGAGCGTGTCCAGAGAAGGGCAACGAAGCTGGTGAAGGGTCTAGAGCACAAGTCTTATGAGGAGCGGCTGAGAGAACTGGGGCTGTTTAGTCTGGAGAAGAGGAGGCTGAGGGGAGACCTTCTCGCTCTCTACAACTACCTGAAGGGAGGTTGTAGGGAAGCGGGTGTTGGACTCTTCTCCCAAGAAACTAGCGATAGGACGAGAGGAAATGGCCTCAAGTTGCGTCAGGGGAGGTTTAGATTGGACATCAGGAAGAATTTCTTTACCGAAAGAGTGGTTAAGCATTGGAACAGGCTGCCCAGAGAGGTGGTGGAGTCGTCAACCCTGGAGGCGTTCAAAAAAGGTGTAGACGTGGCACTCCAGGGCCTAGTTCAGGAGTCATGGTGGTGTTAGTTGACGGTTGGACTTGATGATCTTAGAGGTCTTTTCCAACCTTAATGGTTCTATGATTCTGATTCTATGATTTAGCCATTGCCTGGATTTGATAATGATTTTTGAAAATAGCAAAATTACCAAACAAAATTATGCTCAAGACAGTGCCGAGACAGCAAGTACTGCCATATACCAGCTTATTCCTCTTCAATCTATCAGTCAGAAGTTGAAGAATCATCTCCTAGGCTGCTGCACTTTGGAGCTCTTCAAGGAATACACTGAAGCAGGAAAGTCATGGCATTGCTCCTCCGAGTGCAATACATGAAAAGTTACATCAATTTTTTTTCTATAAAATAACATTTTTCTGCAAAATAATACGCACATTTCTCACAATAAAAAGTATTCTCCCTCTTTTTTTATTTCACCTTCCCACTTCTCCCCTTAACCGTCATCTTTCCACTCCACTAGTCATGCTCACTTTGATTGACCATTTGTCTGCTCCTCCAGAAAAGTTCCTTCTCTCACTTCCCGAATGCTTCAGACTACTAATCTGTCCATTTCTAAAGCTCACTTTATTTTCACATCTGTAAAAAGGGATGTTTATACAAAGGTGCTTCCACAAAACAAGCAGACTTATCAAGATGAGGAAAGGATATTTAAGTCACCCTACTGATAACCAGTATAACAAAGTGGTGACAGCTGAAATACTCATTTTTCTTAAGGCCCTTCTTCAAAAAGCTGATTCAATAACTATATGAGAATAAAGTAATAGTGCTCTCTGGTCCTAATGTCAAGCCAAAAAGTGATGATCATACCATGACAGGTGTGAATCTTCTACCACATATGTTATTGCGGGACAAAGAACAGATTACAGATGTGAACACAGACCAGTAATTAACAACACGAATGGCCAACAAATACAGACTGAGAAAGAATTCAGCCAAAGCACATAAAATGTATAAAAGTAGAAAGACTGATAACTTCTGTTCTCTTTCTCTTACCTAAACAGGAGATACTAAATAAAAGTGAAAGCTACTACCTACAAACCATTGAAAGGAAAAGTCCTTTAGGACAATTAGATTAGAACTCACTGCTACAAGTTTTTGAGTACAAGGATTTTGCAAGTCTCAACAATCTACGTGCTCCTTTACCAATGCAAATGCATGGGGTCCCAACGATATGCTTACCCTTACTTGACAAGGGCTGCAAAATCAGCCTGACTCAATTTACACAAATCACACTTTGCAACAAAAGCATCTGATCCAAAAGCTTAAGCATATCAAATACAGCAATAACAAAAGCATAGGAAATAGAAGCTTCTGCAAAGAATGGAAAATAAAAATAAATTTGGAAAAAATATCCTGTACCAACCATTTTTTGCCTCAATTAAGTTAAAAAAAAAAGCATTGTGGAAGGAAGAAACAAGCTACTTGTAAATGTACAAAATTCAGAATGGCTATGGTCTGATATGACATTTATCTTCACTCATGAGTAAACACTTGCTAACTCACTTGTGGCTATGCCACTTGTGATTTATCAGTCTACTCACTCCTGAAGATAAATGTCATATCAAACCTCAGCTATCATGTAATCTGGCAGCATTAACTTACAATGTTCATGCTTTTATGGGCCTAGAATTCATATTTACCATTGTTTACCATGCTGTAATAGTAACAGTTACAATTTTTCAAGTGCCTCAAAATCTGCACAAGCAATTATTTTTCCTTCCAAATAAAAAAAGACTTTTTTAAAACTCAGCACATAATTTTTAATGTTAATATGACAACAGTATTGTTCCATTGACTATATGTTTTCAAAGAAGCAATGAAGAAAAGTAAAACCAAAAGCCACTGGATCACTTGTCCCACCTGCTCCCCAGTTCATTATACAGTTCTTCCTACAGTATTTCACCTGGTCTAATTTTGAATGCTTTCAATTATGGCTTTTTCATCACTGCCTTTGGAAGCCTGATCTACCATCTAATAATCTGTCTTATTGTAAGGATATTTTGCCTTATATCCTTCCTAAATCCTACTTTGCTTAATTATATCCTGTTATTCATATTTATACTCTCTTAGACCACTCTAAATAATTCATCGATATACTTTGATGATTAAACCCTTAAAATATTTGTAAATGGTTTTTATGCTCCCCTTTAGTCAGTGTTTGACCAAGTTACGTATAATTCTCTTAAGCTTTTCTTTTACTCTTTGCTTTCAAGTCTGTCCTTTAATTGCCATCTTTTGTTACTGATTTCCAAACAGCACATAGCCAATATCCTCCTTATATTAAGGTATAGCCCACAAAATTCTAAAAGTAAAGTCCACGATAACAACTCAGAAAACTACTAGGCTGTATTTCAAATAGGCATACAATTTGTCAAGTATGGGCTTTGCTCCTGTTAATGGATCTGACGCCTACTGCTCAACAGCCATTTTTATTTAAATTTTATTCTACACCAAATTCCAAGTCAGCGACTAGATCTTTATTAGTTCATTAATAGAAACTACTCCTTTTATCCAAATAGTGATCTTTTACTCCTCCATTTCTAAGCTGCCCTGCACACAAGACAAAAAGAAAATGATTTCCTGTGAGCCACTAAAATGTGTACAAATTACAATCATTCAACAACAGAAAACTGATGCCGGGAAACGCTTCAGTGGAGAATTAAAAAGCAAAGCAGAACATCCCCATTTAACATAATGCTTATTCTGCTGTTGTATCTTGTTTCCAAATTCCATTACTCTATCTCACCTTTTGGGAGCCTCCAACCACTATGACGGTCCCTGGAAAAGTGTTAGTAAATGTTTTAGCAAATACTATTCTAATGTAACTTAGAAGACGGTGAAATTTCCCCTCTGGACACTGTGCACAATTTACTGCAGCAACAATGGTCTAGATGTACTTTCATACATCTTTCCTAATCCTAGACCTGCACAAATCTTTATATTGCTTTGCATATAATTAAATTTGTTTTAATTAAGATGGATCACTGAATTTGTTACTGTTTCTTTATCATTTACATTTAATAATTGGCTTCAATCTCCAGGAGTACTTTTTCCTTACAATGCAGTGTCAACACAATATATAAAGTGCTAAACGATCTCCATTACTCATCAATCTACTTACAACTTCAACACATTTAATAAAGAAAATCTCTCTTATTCATAGAGATCTTATCTGCTGTATCACCCAGAATAAGACAGGTAATATCTGCGTATCTAAGGCTATATAGAGCTCCTCCCCACTAAGAATGACAATTTAGACAAACTTTGAACGTTGCACTTAGAACAATTAAAAAAATTGATTGCTGGCTTATCTCATTAGTGTCTCATCAATAAAATATTAGCCTAAGATTATTCCCTTTTTCCCTAGCTAGAAGTAGTTATCAGTACTAACAGCACTATCTAGCTCTTTAGAGCATAGCTTTTTCATAGTTTTGGAGCATGATTCCAATACTTCACAAAACAGATTAATAAAATAGTCTTCTCTTTCGTCTCCACCAACACTATACATTTTAATGCTGAAGTCTCCTTTGCGCAATCTACATTGCATACACAGAATTCCCATATTGCAAGATACCTCAATATAACTGGAAGAAGTATCGCCACATCTGACCCCTTTGGAAAACAGAAAAGCCAAAAGTAAGGAACAGCTAACAGATTCTCCACGTTTTAAAAGAAAGAAATTAGACTACTGTAAACTGGCTGGTAGGAAAGGATCTATATTCCAAAACAGGCCTGCCCTTCTGCAGCTGGACAGTTTGCAAAGCCAGCTGGAACTCTCTCCAGTGAGCTTCAGGCTTGGAAAATCTGGAGCTCAGCCAGTTTCCTCCATCAGTGCTGGCCACCCTTAGGCAAGCCAGCTGTAATCTTCCTCTTCCGGACAAGTCCCAGGCAAGACGGCCAGCAGCTCTTTGCTGTGCTCTGATTTCGGGGAGCACTAAGAAGTGTGAAGAGTGTGATCACTGTCACCACAAAAAAGCCAATACCTAAAAACAATTAGTAGTGTGATATGGAGATGCTGCTGGGTTGTCTGCTTGGCACCCAAGCTGATGGTTGTTGTGGTATATAAGATTTTTTTTATGCAGCAACTCTTACTGTCTGATGCTGCTTTTGTCTGTATAGAACTAATGTAGAGGGCCATTAAGAAGTGCTTGGTTAATGTAATGTTTGGTTCTATTAATTAATTACTAGTAAATTGAAAGCAAATACAGAAAGCCAGTTTTGCCAATAAATTATAATTTTTAATGTATTCACTTCTCCCTAAATATTTTCTAGAAAAGGAATAGTACTAAGCATAGTTTTGCTCTGTGCAGTTTGCTACCTTTTGAAAATGTAGTGGTCATTTCATGTACCCAGTAAGATGAAAATTCAGCCCTAGACCTATGACCTCCTTACAAACAGAAAAACAACTTTTGCCCATCAGATCAAGCTCCACAATATATTACTTCAGCAGTTTTCAGCTCCCTCATATTGCATAGGTATGTTGAATAAGATGACAGAGCAACTCTTCACATTGTTAATCTCTACTCAGGTTAATATCACAACTGCTTGCTTTGAGTATGCATTGACATGTCAGAGAGACACAGAAGGTGTCTCTCCCATAAATTTGGCTTTATGCCATTCAGAAAATATTCCACAAGGACTATAATCATAAGAGTAAGAATTCTTGTGGACTTACTGACACATTTTTGTTCTACATCAGCGTTTCTCAAAAGGTGGGGTGCAACCTGCCTAGTAGGCACAGGAGTGTTTAAAGTGAGCTGCAAAACACTGGAAAAAGCCGTGTTACCTGGCAGTAGGTTAGTCCTAAGATTGTGGCATGAGATAAGGCTAGACTTACTGGCCATGAACGTTTATACTTGTAAGGAACATGTTAGCTGCTGTCAGAAGTTTGCTTTCCCCAGGACAGGGAGTAACTTTGACACCTACTGCCTGTAATTACACCCAGTTCCTGCTCCCCTACCTTGAAGAACCAAAGCCGTTGTCAATTCAGTCTTACGAAACATAGATGAATCAAAAAGAAGTCACAAAAAGTCCGAGGAACACTTTTCTAATTAATACAACAATCCAGAAGGGGTAGGGAGAACCCATCTTAGAAAAAGAAAGAATGTGAGTGGCTGAACAGAAAGCAGCCGAGTTAAGGTGCAAAATATCCAAATGTCTGGTGCATGTTACAAAAGCCAGATTCAGAAGTCTTAGCATCTAAGATGTTCTTACACATTAAAACTATGCTCACTAAAGGATGGTAAAATTATATTAATTTAAAGTTAGTAATTTAACTGCTAGAAAGTATTTGTAAGGCTCAAAAGACATCGCTCAGACATTTTCAGATTGTGCTACTTTTAAATTAAAGCAAAAGAAATATTCTCTCTCCACACACCCTACAAATTGTTTATATCCTTTATAGAGCCTATAAACTCAAAGATAGAACACTGTAAGGTTTTATATTATCATATGTGCATTTCTGAATCTTGATAATATACATTTTTACCAACTTGATATACCTTCTGGAACTTGTCAATTTGATTTTGAAACCTAAGTCAAGTACTTTACTCATACATACACAGAAACCACAGACAAGAAATTCTTACATCTTTGCTTGAAGGATGATAATGCCTGTATATACTCAAGGCCTTGTAAAAATCCTAAACATATTTTAATTACAACTGTAAACACACACTCAAGATCATATATAACAGTGGGATAAATTCACCACACTCTGAGCAAGTAACTGGCTGTATAGCTGCCTTATTGATAGCGCCTTTGAAATTAATGAGTCTAAGCATGTAACACTCCGATATGCACAACAATGATATATTTCAGTAAATAACAAAGTATGGCACTATTTCTAAACAAAACATGCTGGTACAGCCCAGCTATTCTTCTACAAGATTTTATAACTATGTGTAGAAGAGTTTAAAATGAGACAGAGTCAATTTTAATGCAGACTAATCTAAGCAAAGCAGCATACCTAATGACATACTAAAAATTACACTCTTGCCTGTAAGTCTTGAAAAGCTTTCTGTCCTACATTTGTAATTAACTCAAATTCCAGTGTGCTCATATAACAATCACTGTATTCCAGACAAAAAGCCAAGAGCGTACTTTCTTAAATTTAAGCTATGTTAATAATGTTACCTAAACTAATGGTTGAACATATATGTGAACTGCCATAAAATGAGGTACTACTATATATCACAGAATTATACAAACAAACAAAAAAGTATTTTCCCAAACAAGCTACAATAAAAATAACATTGAAACCTGCTATTCAGTTTGTTAAGCATTTCTCTTTTATACTACAGTACCTACCAGTTGAGAACTTTGATTTGACTGTACCACCTTAACCTGAGGAGGCTGTACTGTATTTGATACAGAGACTGTGCAAATGTTGTTTGGTTGCCTTATTCCTATTGTCTGCGTTGTGACAACAGAGGAAATGCTTCCAGAGGCAGATTGAGGTATAACTTGTGATAGCTTGGTTTGCTGAAGTGACTGCTGAGACGGCTGTCCTTGCAAAACTGAATGTTGACTATTCAGTAAAGATTGTCTCAATGCAGGCAGACTTTTCTAAAAACAGAAGAAAGTTTATGAAATATCAAATTTAGCAGGTTGACAAAAGGATATTTTGAAATTTGCTGTAAACATAATTAAAAGAATACAGCTTTCTTTCCAATTTTACTACCCGCCTATTTGTCAAAAAGAAATAAGGTTGAACACATTTTTTAAGAGGGAAAGTTCAGTTTACATTTTTAATAAGCTTTCAATTTGGATTAACAACCCTGTAGATTTTCATGTGCCCTAATTCCACCGTGGCAGTAAAATATAACACTCTCCTCCTCAAGACTGTCTAGAACTTGTAGCTTAGGTCTTTGCAAGGGCAAAAAATGGAAATAGAAAAGGCAGAACCATAGGAACAACCCTATCCCCAATGCATGCTAGAAGAAGTAAGCTGCACCAATTTACTTCTCCTGACATGCCTCCAGTACCTAGAACAAGATGATTTAACTGTTGATGCCCTACAGCAATAGCTATTTACTGTATTATTACTGATCTAATGTATTCTGACTGGATTAGAAAAGTGTACGATTGTATGTTTCATGTTCAGACCAGTTCAACCAAAAAATATAGTTCTAAAAGGCTATACTGTATCTTCACAAATAAACTTTTTACTTTTTAAGTGGTAGTAGTGTTCTTTTGAAGTGCTCCCTCCAGGCAGCTGTAGAATGCAACAGTGTTTAGCCCAAGCTACAGTTCTTTCTAAACTTCTAATATTTATTTAAAAACTTAATGCCTGTTGCCAAGAAAGGACTTCAAAGAAAGGAAACAAGTTAAAACTTATCATGATGCTAGAAGTGACTGCAGTATAAGAGCAGGAAAAGGCACAAATAAGGGGTAATAACTTGTAAAAACAGAAGCAGAGGGAGCGAGTTCTGAAGACAAGTTGAAGGGAGAGAAGAAAGAAAGAAAATCTGCTCTAAACTCAGAAGTTTTGGACTAGAAGAAAAATGCTTTTAAAATTATACTTGTGGTTTTGTTTGGGCATAGTTAAACACACTTTGTACATTTGTATATAATATTGCATATGGAAGCTATTGTAGCTAATGTACAAGAACCAATTAAAAGTTAAATTTACCAATTTAGCCCCACATGTACTAATTTAGGACCCAACAATAAATGCATTTGGTATCACATTAGAACTTCTATTATAGATTAGTTCCAGATTACAAGCAGGATCAGCTAATCAATTATTTCAACAGCATTATCCAGTTTAGTTTTTCACAATCACCGTTGCACATGCATTTAAAGTTATCAATGACTCAAATGTAGATTACAGAAACAACATGGAAAAAGCTTATTAAATTACTCGAAGCATTCTATAGAAATAAACTGTGACTCTTCCAAACGTGAATGCTGTACTTCTTCACAAAAAATGACCTACTACCACAGAAAAGCATATGCATTATAACAGTAAAAGATCACTACAGAATAGACAATGGATTATTTCCAAACTAGGGAGTAACTGCTTTTTTATATAAATCAAATTACTACAGTGTTCTAGATCAGGGCTACTCAAACAGTAAACTCCAGATCAGCTCTCGACGACAAATAAGTTTTTCTTAAACCTAAACCAAGGCCCCAAACACATGAGGTCTCCCTCCTGTAGGAAATCCCTATTTCCTACCGTTCTCTCAACCTGTCAAGGAGCAGTCAGCTGCAGTACACAGCCACAGCTCCCAACCACAAAAGCAGTAAGCAGCACCTAGCTGGCCTCACAGAGATGGAGCCTGCACATGACTTCCAGCCAAGAAGATTTCAGCAGAAATTGGCAGCATGAAGTAAAATTTGAGTAGTCCTGCTCTAGACAGGCAAAGCTAATTCCATTTAAAAAGTATATTCTAAAACTTAATGTATTGAGGTTTCCATTGAAATAAGTTCATCTACACAATATTCACATTACCTTAAGGAAAGGTACAAGATATGGCTGAGGAGATGATTTGAGTTCCGATTGAAGGCGGCCTGTAAATTCTTCTGGATCAATCTTTGCATCCTTCAGGGGGAAGAAAAAAAAAGCATCGACAAGTCAGTTCAGTTGTGTGGTTGATTTTTTTCCAGATAATATATATGTATATATCTCTAGCTAAATAGGCTACCATACCACGAAGAACTTTCAAAGCTGAAGTCCCTCAACTCCTCTGTACCTATAAATCCTTCTGTCAAGAGCTAATTTATATATGTAACATGCCACTCAGAATTCAGGGAGTTCTCTTGGGGATACACAATTTAAGATACAACGAGATCCCACAAACACAAGTCTTTTTTGGGATTCCATTCTCTTGCTAACATTTACATAGTGATTTCTTTTTAAAAATATTATTAAAAAACCAGGTGGCTGAAGTAACCTTACAAACTTTTATAAAATTTGTCAGCCCTTGTAATAAGAAAATATCTTTACTTAATTCCAAAACCAATTTTGAAGGTTCAATTTCACTTAGTAGAATATGTGTATGCATATATATAAAACTATAGATGTAAAGCATATGCATATATAAAAAGTATACATATAAACATATATACAAAATTTTCACCTATATAAATGTATGTGTATATATGTGTGTATACTCACAAAATATACACTTATAAATATATGAAATATATGAAATACATAAGCACTAGTTTATTTAGTAGTTAATATAGGAGAACTCTATAACCCAGGTGTATTTTATAATACTTCTGAAGTATCATTAGTTACAATCTCAGGTTGTAATAAAAACATTCATTAGCTTTCCTGGACTGATACAGAACAAGAACAAAAACAAACCAAAACAACCTTCAACAAATATATTTATTATATATGCGTCTCATTACTTTGTTTAAAATATTATAAGTAGTTACCTTTACTTAGTTAATCTTCCTTAGTTTTCAAAAGTTAAAATGAGTTTTTACTGGGACCACTGAATATTATTGTTGAATGGCTCATACTTGAAAAAAGTCTTAGGCTTGCCTAAAATACACAGGTTTCTCTGTCAATGAATTCAAAGAAATATATATCAACTACTTTAAATATAGTCTATGAAGAACTTGGATTTAAATTTCTTTTAAGAAGCTTGACCATTTGTCCAGCTCCACAGTCACATCTGTCTGCAATGCATTTATACAATTCACTGAACATCTGTTGCACTGGAGACTACAGTAAATCAGACTTTTTCCGGGCCCAAGGACTCTGTCTAGCTGAAACACAGCTTTGCCTCTTGAAATCCACCTGCAGTTAAGGCTCCATGCAGGGGCATCTGTCTGCAGAACTGCTTGGACTCAGCAGCTTAGCAAAATACTTTTTCCTTCAGTCCTAGAAACAATAACCCATGTTGTGGAGGCATACGTCTACATTCATTCTGTGGTTAAAACATTTAATAGCTTTTTACTGTTTCAGAAAAGACCATGGTTTGGAGGAAAAGAAACTTAATGAATCGTCAAGGAAAACCCCTGTATTTTACTCTATTTTTCTAAATGAATGACCAAAATATTATCCATCAAAACAAGAGTGGTTTTGATGAATGCATACTAAATACTTTGTTGCATTTCCCCTTTCAGAAACTAAGAGAAAGCCTACCTTTAACAGGTTTTTGAAGATAAGTAACGTACAGAATATTTGCATTTTGATGTAGCCCAACTCCTTTCATTTTCATTACAGCAAAACAAATTGTTAAGATCAAAGCAATAGTTCTCAGCATACATAAATAACAAGCTTAATAGATAACTGAGGAAAGATAACTCAGTATTTACCAACAAATCCTGAACCAGAGCTTTCACATTACGGGACGTTTCTGGAGATGGTGAATTATGAGAAGCAAGTTTTATAAGGGTAGCTAAAAAGTTTTTGCATTTTTTCACATTCTCTTGCATTTCCTGCAAAAGCCAAAGAAAACAAATATCAGATCCACACCATTTTCCAGTCAGGATCAATGCATGCTCTGATCGCTATAAATACGGAAAATGATGAAATTGTTCTAATTCAGGCAGGATATATTTGAAATACATCTGCAGCTATTTTACTATTGCTGCTAGTTACCTGACATTTTCTTCACTTATTTTTGTAACTGAACATCATACCTCACAAAGACTAACAAAAAAAAAAAAAAAAAAAATCAGTGAAGGAAATATATTTAATATTTTACAGTCTGTTTTGATAAAAATAACCTTAGATAGGAGAAGTAACGCAACAATTTGTTGGAGATGCATTCTCCTTTGAGATGCCCAATACACAATGTACAATGTTCCCCAAACTATCTTAATTTGTTAAATTATTGATTCAGTATGTTTTTGTACAAAGCAGCTACAGCAGTAAAATCAAATTAGAAATAGTCTTCAAACATCATCATATCTAATCTTTTCTTCATCAGTAGGAAAACAGATGCTTTAATTTTTTCAAGCCATTATTTTTATATGGTGTAATTACTCCGAGAAACAGAAATGTTACACTCCAGTGTAACCACAGTTTTGAGGCCCAGCAAAATGATAATAATGAAGTCCACAGACTGAAGGCCTGATTGTTCCGTCTACAGAAACAGAATAGTTCTTTCACTACTGACACATACATGGCAGGATGGGGAAAGCTGACCACAAGTGTTCTTCCTCCCTCTCAGAATTTGTATTCCATTTAGTTGAAATGAGGGGAAGGGTTTCTTGTTTGTAAAGTATTTGTTCCATCACGGGAAGTGTGCTTGCATAAAGAAAAGGTTCTTTCTGCTTCTGAATAGACCTTAGAAGTTCATGAAGTACTAAGAAAACCAAGTATCTAGTATGTTAAAACTTACCTGTGATACAACTGTAGTTCCAGGTACAGGAGAGCTTGGTATGACCTGGGGCTGTGCTGGTACTTGTGCTGTCGTATGAGGTGGAAGTGGCAGCCGTGGCTGACCCTGGTTTTGTGCTGAAGCTTGAGTTTGTCCACCAGTAATTACTGCAGGTTGTTGAGAAGCTGATGTTCCAGTTGCTACTGTTGTCTTGAATAAATTTTGAGCACTCGTTGTAGCTACTGATACCTATTAATATTTTATATTGAAAAAACAGGTAATTATCTTCTCTTAATTCTTTTACTCAACCATAAAGTTCTTGAAAGCCTGACAAGAAAAACTTGTTTCTTTCAAATACACCCTTGCTGACAAAATAAAACCATTGATTTTACTTACTTACTATAACCCTAATTTTGTCACCCTTTACTGAACAGTGAAAGTCCTCATTTAAAGTTATGTTTTATGACAAAAATAAATGTACAACTAAAAAATGAGTTGCTATTATCCAGCCCTTTAAGATCACCATGATGATGTGACTTCTGGAATTCAACTTTCTGTAAATTTGGCCCTTAATATAAACAAGTCAATTCCCAATGATCTGTGGTCATGTCATCAGGTTTACAATTATCTATACCACAGTTACAGTGACAGCTCAGATCCAGATGACACAAATGCACTAACACAGCTTCCCAACCTAATTTGAACCCAGCAGCAGCATATATGCTTGTGCACCAGTGCAAAGCCCTAGCGAACAAAACTGCCCTGGACCTAGCTGGGCCATGTGCATAGACCGTGCTGCATGCTCCTCAACCTTAGAAGGCTGGAAAGCTTATGAGGCTGCATAGAGCACCACATACACACACACACAAAATCCAGTTCAGCTCTCATGCTTTATCTGACCTAATATGCCACCCTTCCAAGTGCCAGAAAGTCTCAGACAGACACACCAAACAGGACTGCAGAAGCTAGAGAGCTCAGCCAGGCAGCATAACACGGTGAACAGAAGCTACCAGGACCTCCCAGTCCAGCCTGACTGCAGAGCTTTGCTCTGTCTTGGGCACAGATGCAGAACAAGCTGACCCAGGCACCTGCACTGCAATGCCACAGGTGATGCCACGGATCCTGCGGCACTGGTGATGACACAGCAGACACCACAGCTCTCGACAGGGGACAAACATAGTGCTGCATGTCCACCACTGACACAGTATTTATGAGTCCAGCTGATTAAAGTTTTTTCTTTAAAACAAAAAGCTTAAAACGGAATCTATACTACCCCAAAATTTGTTATCATGTAGGAAACAGTAGAAAATAAGATTTAGGCTATCACTCAGCACCTGCATAACACAGTCTGACTATACATTCATTATCAACTTCTGGGATTATGTTTGCGGTAATAGCAAACATATGAACATTAAAAATTACTTGAAAAAACCCATGTAATTACAAACATCCTTTTCTTCATCCATCTTTTGCTTTTTCTATTCTTACTACTTACTGTGGTATGTGAAAGAATAGAGCCTCCTGGCAGAGTCGCAGCAGACGTAGCACTGACAGGTGTAGCAGTTGATTGAACAACTTTGGCTTGCACTGGAAGTCCTAGGCGGACAGTAGATGTGGCTACAGAAGTTGGTTGCTAATAAAGGAAAAATAAGCATTTTATTCTTTTTCCTCATAGTAACTTGATCTCCAAGACTTTTTAATAATAGTGATTACATGAATAATGATTATTAACACTGCAAAAAACCAAAACCAGTAATATGTTCTTAAATATATATTCACAAATAATGCAAAAATGAGCTTTCCTGTGTTCAACGACATGTTTGCAATATTTCTCCTAAAAGCTATTTCTCATACAGATACATGGAAAAGATTAGAAAAAATAGGATGACCTGCAAAAAATTGATGTCATGTTGATGTATTAGAGTTCAGTTGTAATATTTACATGTCAGTATTCACCAATATTTGAGTTTATAATTGCCAGTAACACATATTGGTCATTTTGGTATTTACTGGCCTTTTCTAGTGCTTTTTCTTGAAGAAAATTAATATGGAGAGGAAATTCAGAGAACAGAAAAATATTTTCAAAATAATTTCAGATGAAATTATATAGAAACTAACTTGCACAGAAATGAAGTCTAAGCATTTTGAGAATCTTTGTCATAGAATGCACACTCTGTAACTAGACAGCAACTGGAATGTTAAGTGCAGACAAAGGAAAATGACTGGCTTACAGCCTTTCACTCAGTAGCATGCTCTACAACTCAGTACATTTGCCTCATGCAGCAAATGTACTAATTGTTTTTGTAATTTACTTTAATTGGGAGAGAGAGATTGAAGTCTCTTACCATCATATAAAAGCACAAGATTTACGAATAAAAAATGTCTCCAGGAAAGTTGTTAATTCTACAGGAATGTAAATAGCATTATGGAAGAAATACATCACACAACATGGCAATTATGACAAAAAGAGAACCACTCGTTATTAAAAATGGAGGCCCCACTGGTCTCTTATAACTTGCATTTATTAAGATTTGCATTCAAACACATACTTAGAAAAGACAAATTTTCTAAGTGGCTAGAGTAATAAATCATGGACAATATTGTTTCTCACAAGATAAAACTAATTTTCCTTGATTTACATTTTAAGTTATATGTCTCTATAATTAATATTTTTATAAAGAATGGCTTATTTTAGATCTTTACATTGTCTATTAAACCTACATAAAATACTCCTTCAAAGAACATCCAGTATACTTAAGAGATCTCCAAAAGGAACAGAGGCCCAGGCAGGCATTCAAAGCCCCAAGCATTCCTTACCAATCAGTCCAGCAACATCATCTACTGGATATCAATCTTCTGTACTTGGGGGAAAAAAGGAGAAAAAAAAAAAAAAAAAATCTACCTGTCATCTGAACAAAACCTTTTTTTGTTTGGAAAGCTTTCAAGATCTTTAAAATCTTGACTAGGGATGTCTTCCATACTGATACAGCCTAGAGGCAATAAACAGCATCATCATAAATAGATAGAATTGTCTGGTTTTTTGGAAAAAGGATCACATAAGCTTTTTCTGGTTTTAAATACCATACCTCTTTTCTCCACTGTAAAGATCGCTTGCCTCGATTTCCTTAAAATACTGGTTGAATGAAACTATATTTACCTGATGAATGTTTGCATTTAAAAACATAAATACTGTATATCTTATTCATTTCCTTATAACCAGGGTTTCCAACCTAAAAATACAGCATGCCTGTGTTATCTGCCCCCTTCTTGTCAATAAGTGCTTCCAGAGGTGAGGATTTACAAAGCAAGCAGATAACCAGGCAAACTTCTGGCAGCTACTCAGTTCCAAGAAAGATCTGCAGCCAGAAATCCGCAAATACATAGCTGACACTGCTAGCTAGAGAATTTTTCTCAGCTAATAAATGCCCACGATTCATCACAGGAGCATACTTGAAAACAAAACTGCTTATAATTAAACTATAAAATTTCAGTATCATAACAGCGTATTATCCAACTAAGTATGCAATACATTCCACACATAGTATTCCACCGTGCCAGACCACAGGAGCAAACTGTGCAACATGAAGACTAAATTCACCCTCAGTTTTAAAAATCAATAGTGACAAAAGCCTTTGATACAAAAGGGCAGTAAAATCTATTAATGTGTTGGATATGAAGAAAAAACCTTACTACCAAAGAACTGCAAAGTAATGCAACAGTTTACTAACGTGGTTCCAAAACTCATAAATGTTAAAAAGGTAAGTATGAAATGAGTGGATGAGAAACGTAACAAGGAACTAGCCTAGAGAAATTCTTAAGTATCATGGAAATGATCTTCAAATGACAGCTACAAGTTGCCAGAAGACACTATAAGGATTCCCAACGCAAATACTTCAGTAAGAACGGGTAAAAACTATTTAGAAACAAATAGCTGTGTTTTCTATGAAAGGAAGGCTGTGAACAGATCTCATGAGAAATCCATCAAAAAGAAAACAAAAATGATAAACATTATATAAAAAAATCAAAACCCAACGTGTCAAGCTCCTACTGGAACAATCTAAAAGAATTTATGATGTTCTTTACAGAAAAACTGCTAATGTTTGGTATGATGCTATTAAATTCCAAAATTACCACGAGAGACTTAGAAAGGAATATATTTTCAAATGTAACTGTATTATTTTTTATTAGACACATCACATATTTTTACGTTTCCTAAATATATGAAAGTAATGTTTAAGAGGCTTTTTCCTTGTAATCAGACATTAACAGGCAGGCAGCTAGAATGTGAATGAATACAGTATATAATCCCCTACCAATCTCCATAGGGACACTTGAGAATGCTTAAGATAACCTTTTGTATACAGACTTGAGCTGGCTCTGTCCACACAGAGAGGTTAGAAATTTTAAGTGGAGCACAGCACAGTGCTACTGTGGAAATAAGGATTTCAAAACAGATCTGGCTCATGTCTGTCCAGCTTGGAAGGGGGATTTCCCAAGGTTCATTCTGCCCGCACATCATGCAGATAATGCAAGTGACTCCAGTTCCAGGGTGCAATAAGTCACTTCCACAAAGGCAGTCAGTGCACATTCTAATTGTTCACAGAAGTCAGCGTGGAATTACTCTGTGTCCTGTAAATCCACTCCCTAAATAACTGCATCTTAACTTTCCTACATAGACCTTCTCCCCAGAGCTCTGGACACATTAATAGAGAGGCAAAGCTCAAGGCGTAAACAGGAGCAAATCGCATTGTACCTGCTGTGCACAAACAAGCTGCTTCTGTATTCGAAGGCGTATATACAAGGCTGCATTTGAAAAAGCAGGCCACTTGAATATGGAGAAAATACACCAAAATATCCAGGGATTATTTGTCACTGCCAAGGCAGGACTACAGCAATTTTAGGGATTGTATTGTATATTCACAGCTTTATAAAAATCAAGACAATTTAAACTGCCACAGGTTAGCACACTGATGTATGTAAATCCTTGGAAACAGGTTTGTGGTATACTTGTATTTTGTACTATAGTACCACCTACTGATGAACACTCAGGGTGCCAGCAACACAGGCTGCACTACAAAGCAAGAGAGCTTACTTTTGACAAGTATGTTGCATATATCATTTCATGATCAGTCCTGTCCATAAACTTGGCCACTATCAATCACAAAAGAAAGAAAACACGCCAATAGCATTTGAACAGACATTAACACAAAAGCAGGGGCAAGTTTATCATGATAGACATCATGACACCACTTTCTGTGTCTTCCAATACATGGCTTCGCTAGGTACTAGGCAAAACTCAATTTTAGCAGAATATGACCTTTAAGTTTAGATTTAAATTTGCAAAATGTGAAATAAAACTCAATTTTATTTTTAATCATTAATCCGGAAGACTACTTACAAACAAAATAGGCCATGCTAAGATGCCCTGATGCCTCAAACAATAAAAGACTGTTTAACAAAGAGAAAACTAAGGTGGGATCACAGACACTGGCAGAAGCATAGACTAAAGGTCAAATCTGGCAGCTCATTTTAGAGTAACTAATTTATACAACCTTTCTTTTAGGAATGGCTGGTAGCTCTACCTACTATTAAGGTATCATAACCCCCCCCACTACCAAATTCTGTTTTCTGGTACTTAAAATTCTGTCAGATTTCTGAAACGTTCATGGAGAAACTTCATATGCTTATTGACTGCCTCTCAATTCTTTTGGTTATGGTTCATCTGGAACATGCACTTAAAACATCAGTTGCAGAGCAATTTCTATGTCAGGGATTTGATTTTTTCACTCTGGTAAAAATATAGCCAAATTGAGCCAAAGTGCTAACCCTTTAAAGACCTGACGTTTGCACACAATCGCAAAAAATGACTGGAGGCAGAATCTCTAACAAGTCAGCCAACAGAGACAGAAGCTTCATTGCCACCACAGTTCTGGGACACCACAGCATTACTGGAGTCAAGCATCAGAACCCAAAGCAGGGAGACGCTGCTGTGTTCCTCATATTCGTGACGTCCCTTTTGGGTTCACGAACTAGAAGAACAACAGGGGAGGAAGACACAGGACTGGGAGCAATTAGACAAGAGAGGCAGAGGAGCTTGGGGCCACCAAAGATAACCTTCAGAAACCAGGGGTTCTAAGTCCAAAACCTCTACCTCTGAAGTCTCAGCATCCTGACGGTGTAAGCAAATACCTATATAATCCACTATGAAAGTACTTTCTCATTCTCTGGTGAAGCGGCTGGTCCATCGATCATCACTAGGATCCATCCAAAGAATCTGGTGGATAAAAAGCAGCTGAATTTTGGCCCTACAATTAGATTCTACCCCTGCCTCAATTGGTCAGTGCTTGTGCTGCATGCAAATATAGATAATACATCGTAACCAATACTCTTATGCCATATATTTATGAGTGGACAACTGTGGGGTTTGCTACCAGGAGTGGTCATGGCTGCAACTGAAGACAATTAAGTCAAACTGAACACAAAAAATTAACTAGTATTTTTAATTTAATATTTAAAATAGAGACAATTAGGCTCTGTTTTCTACTTATAAAAAGAGACTAATAATCCCCTTAACTGCATTGTTGAGAAAGCTGTTATAGGGATAAGCTTCACAAAAAAACCTGCTTCGTTATTAATTCCCACTTCAGAGGGGGGCTTAGATAATATGCAGCAAATAAGCCTGAAGCAACACACTAAACAGTGGAGAAAAAAAAATTACATAATTCTTCATTAATTAAGACTGTCCAGCCTACACACTGTAGAAATTAAAAATAACAGTAGGTTGTGGTCATGCAGCATAATGCATATGCACATGGGAACCACTATTAGATTGCTCAGGAACCTTCTTTATAGCATTTCCTGATCTTTGCATGTTTAATTTTACAGCCTTACTAATGTTTGAGTGTTTTCTAAGAAGTTTTAAAAGATATGTTAATGCTATGAAAACATGAACAGTAGAATTTTTGAGTAGTAAGAACTTATTATCTGCTTATACAGAAAAGATTCACTCACCATGAAGGAAAGGAAGGAAAATGGTTTTGTGGTTAAAGCATAGCCGAGACCATATATTTTTTATTTTCTCTGGCCTTTCAACCTACCTGCCCTGCTAACACAAATGCCTTCTCCAGCATATTGCACAAGAAGCCCAAAAACTGTCTACAGAAAAGAAATAGTTCAGAATAGCTTATTTGATAATAGTGGTAATGCACCTCAGGCAACAACAAATATTAATCAATTTGCTTAAAATTTCTGCAAAAAGTAAAATAAGCATTTGTCAGAAAAGCAGAAAGGATGTGGAAAAACAGTAAAAAACCCCCCAAATTTCAATAAACAAGAACAAAATTACCAAAACTAAAAGATGACACAAAAATACAAACACTGCTGAAAACACAGGCATAGCATATTATCAGATCTCAGATTTGAAAGGCTCCGCCTCAGCAAGAAGAACAGCTTGTGAAACGTCAGCCAAGTTTAGACTGCTCTCAACATCATATGTGATGGCAACAACTAAGCGGCTGTTTTCTGCATCAAACATATTTCATAGCAAAAATATAGCCACTTCCAGAGCAGGTGATTCAGCACTTTTCACAAGTTCAAAAGACTTTTTTTTTTTAATTTTAAAAAAGGATGGTAAAGTGAAACTTAACAGAAAGTGAACATCAAGACACAGAAAACAAACCAGTAAAGTTTATATCATGAACTTGAAATCCTGAAGAGTAGAAGTTAGAAAAATGCCTAAAGGAAGAAATTACAAAGCTAGAAAAGAATTGTCATTTTCTTAAAAATACATCCATATACATTGGTTGGACTATTTATGCAATGAAAAGAAAACTCAAGTGATTGGTAATCATATTTATAGCAGAAGAATTGTTAAATAGCCCACTTATGTGCCTAACTATTTGGACTAAACCGTCAGACTTCACACATAACTTTACCTTTTCTGATCACTAAAAATATGCAAAGCAACTTAATACTGGAAAACACATTTTTGAATCAAACTTGAAACAAAAACATTAGTAAACTCTAAGACCAAATCCATTTTCAGCAGCAGTCTCATGGAAATTCCAACATACACTATTTTACCTCATTTGTAAGTTCCAACAACAGATACTCTGGAATAAAATATTATGGGCCAGGCTAACATTGGTCTTTCCTGTATGACACTCACTTTATATTCTTAGTGTACAGCAGCACTTCAATTTTGTAACATAAAATAATTTTAATTTAAAATAATTTAAAATAAGTAACTTATTTTTTGCTTTTTGGTTATGAATCTAAGCCCAACCGGGTATTAAAATACTGAAACCAGCACACAAAATCTTCATCAAAAGCATGAAAAGCCATAAACTGTACAAGTGAAAAATGTAGATAAACAAAAGAAACTCACCAAGTAAAAACTAGATGGCAGCACCTACCTGTTTTTCATAATTTCACAAGTATAAGCTTCAAAACCAGAAATGGAGGCAAAAATTTAATGCAATCTAAATAATCAGTTTTAAAAGACTACTGAATTGACTTATTATCTCTGAAGAATATAGTAACGCAAGGAAACCCACGCTTATTTGACCTGCTTGTAATACAAGAATCCAGAACAAAATTTTTCCAAGATCAACAGAAGTTCCATCAAATTATAGCTTGTTTCCTAAAAATCCTGTACCTTAAGTAAGATCCTATAGCTGATAAAATTTTGGCAACATTAGTCACTTTTTAATATTCAGCTAAAATTAATGTCAATCAAAAACTAAAAGGAAACTAAAATCATGAAGAAAGAGAAAATTGTTCAATTAAAATTATGCGCCATTAACTCAAAACAAAGTTTGCTTTAAACATCCAAATCTTTTTTATTTCATTAAGTACGGTTTTTTCAAACAAGCAAGTTATCACTGAAAATGTATTCACAGTACAACAAAATTGCACTTCTTAATGCATCAAAAGATTATAATAATCTTCCATAAGAGTGAGTACTGCCATGTAAAGCATAGGATACCAATTTTAAAAAGTCAAGCCTCTGGTAGCTGCACCAAGAAGATTAATTTATATTCACAATCTGAAAAATGTTTTGGTTTTATATACCTGAATATTTTGCAATATTTTTTCCCTAAAAACCCTGTAGTTAGCTGTAGTTAATATCCCCCCATTACAGTCCTCTACAATCGTATAATTGGATCTAAACTAAAACTATTTTACGGTACAATTGTACCTATTCATGCTTTTCTTGAGTATTTTACTTAAAGAAACCAGAAAGACTATAAATGTAAAAGATCATTAAAACATCAAGTACATCATCCTATTACAGGTACTTCTCTTTATTACCGCTTTCTCTGTACTGTTACTTTCATATTCTGATTCTTCCGACTGAATCCATTTCACTACTTCTGACTCCGTGCTTCAGACACTGTACATCCTTTTGGGACACATTCCCATGCTCCAGAGCCTTTGAGCTTGGCATTAAACTGATCAGAATTAGACCCTTCCTACAAGGTACTTGCTTATCCTGATTAGCCATTTTTCCAGACAAGCAGATTTTATTCATATTTTACACAGCAGCAATTGAGAGGAGCATAAGTAAATGTCTAGTCAAAGATTACCCCACCCAAGAGTCGAGAAAAGAACCCAAGTCTTCATTTCAAAATGGATTTGCCTATTTTCTTCCAAGAATCTAACGCAAAATTGTCCCCAAAGCTGTACTACATTTGCTTACATCCTTTACTCCTAAAAGCTCCCAAAAATGAGACAAAGGTATTACAAACAACAGAAGTCAAACAATAAATTAAATAGCAAAGCCAAGCACTCGAAATGTCAGAAACATCAGGTTTAAGTTTGCTGTGCAACATCAATTATGTGCCTTGATTGCCCAGCTGTAGCTTTTATGTTTGTGCATTTATCATAGAATCATTGGTTGGAAGGGAACTCAAGGATCATCTGGTCCAACCTTTCTAGGCAAGAGCACAGTCTAGACGAGATGACCCAGCACCCTGTCCAGCTGAGTCTTGAAAGTATCCAGCGTAGCGGAGTCGACCACTTCCCTGGGGAGATTATTCCCATGGTTGACTGTTCTCATTGCGAAAAATTTCCCTCTCGTGTCCAATCAGAATCTCCCTAAGAGTAACTTACACCCATTACACCTTGTCCTCTCCATGTGACTCCTCGTAAAAAGGGAGTCTCCATCTTCTTGGTAACTTCCCTTCAAGTACTGATACAGGCTGATGAGATCACCTCTAAGACTCCTTTTCTCAAGGCTGAACAAACCCAGTTACCTCAGCCTATCCTCATATGGCAAGCTTCCCAGACCCTTGATCATCTTGGTGGCCCTTCTCTGGACCCCCTCCAGCCTGTCCACATCTTTTTTGAATAGCAGGGACCAGAACTGCACACAGTACTCCAGGTGTGGCCTGACAAGCGCTGAGTAGAGTGGGACAATGACTTCTCTATCTCTGCTGGTGATGCCCTTTTTGATGCAACCCAGCATCCTACTGGCCTTCTTGGCCGCAGCAGCACACTGTTCACTCATATTAAGCTTCCTGTCCACCAGGACCCCCAGGTCCCTTTCCACAGAGCTGCTCTCCAGCCAGGTGGATCCCAGTCTGTGCTGCACTCCTGGATTATGTTTTCCCAGGTGCAAGACCTTACACTTGTCCTTGTTAAACTTCATAAGGTTCCTGTTAGCCCACTCTTCCAGCCTATCGAGATCTTCCTGCAGGGTGGCTCTCCCTTCCAGAGTGTCTACTTCCTCACTCAGTTTGGTATCATATCATGCAAAGACCATAATACACTGCACATGTGCTGAAGAGATTAATGTAGGATGACCAGGAAGTTATGTATCTTACTCTTTCTGAACTTTTGTGTTTGGCACTGCAATTAATTTTTTTTTTTTTTTTAACTTGGGAAGGGAAGAGGAATGGCTCTATCAGTTCCCTACAAAGGTAAATACTACTGTATACAGATACTTGACTTCTGAACCTTCAGCAATGCAACATGTGAGGATAAAGTCACTGCCTTCAAGGAAAGCATTATCCTAAGCCCATATACTAAATCCTAAGGGAAAACAGACTACGCTTCCTCTATTTCAGCAGCTTCCGTTGTTCCTAGAGAAAGGTGGCTCCTTCCTCACACGCTGTCCTGGATCTAAGCTCATCTACTGAAGCTAGAAGAATTTTCATGGGAAACTTGATTCGTTTTCCTCCCAAATAACTGGGAGAAGATCTATCAAATGATGGCCCTGGGATATGGGAAGAAAATCTTGTTATACCACCGGGCTGCAGAAGCAGTTTAGAATCTGGACAGCTTTGTATGTATCGAACAAGTCAATCTCATTTAAGAACATCTGAAACATTTCCTTATTTTTTCCTCCTCCTTTTTTGAGAGTGAAGGAGAAATTACTTAGTTGTCGAGGGGAGAGATTCAAAGAACTTTCATATTTGGATGACTTGGTAACTTTTCAGATGATCTTTCTTGTAATTTTTAAAAAAGCAATTAATAATTCATTTTATATTCTCCAGTTATCACTCTCAACACTTCTTAATGAGTTGCCAAAACTGCCAGTTTTTGCAATTTCTTTGGCATGTTATTTAATAACCTGTGTTTTACATCTAACTACACAGTTCATAACATGCTTTCTTAACACAATAATTATTTAAAGGGTATATACAAATACAAATTAATTATAACACTGAAAACAATCACTTAGCTGAGTAACTTCTGACACTTGACACTGGAAAAAAATTAGGACAATCTGAAGAAAAGCAATCATAATACCTACAAACCATGAAAGCTATGGCTTTTCTGAGACAGATCTCACATTCTTCATAGTAGAATACTATTTCCTAGAATGCTTATGGTAGACTCTAAATTTCCACCTGCATAGACTTTCTACATAGGTAAAAGTAGAGCAAAACACAAACTCAGTGACTGAAGTACATCACTAAATTCCACATATTTAAAGCACCTTGCATTTTAATCCAAATAAAGCTATCTTAAAATAACTGAATAAAAACATAATAGTAAATTTAATGAGCTCTGCACAGTAAAATAACAATCATTCCACTAACATATTGGAGAGATAGGTATTTGACATTCTAGTGGTTAAAACCACATAGCCTGCAACATTCATCAATCTTGCAAAATATTTCACAGGACTCAAGCAATTAATGTTTATATTCTGTCTGTCTTGAGCTAATGGCACACACGATTTTCCTGTGTTTCAGTCACAGTGGAGACTAGGACTCTGAATGTTATAATTTATAGACATAAAAACATAAGACACTATTTTCCATACATTTTAAATTTCTACTGAAAAATTTTAATTGACAGAATTTAGCTTTCTGACACATCAGAATTTGATTCTGAAAGAAAAAAGTTTAATTATAAACTCAATGAAAAAATTATTTATTCAGTACACATAATCTCCTGTATTTTAGAACTTGATCCTTGCTCTTGATTAATCATAACGACTACTCAAACAAATAACTGACACTTCTAAAACCTTAGCATAATATTTGTCATTGGACATTTCCCCCAGAAAACCATTGAATAGTCTCTCTGGTTATAAACCATCCACCTAATGAAATAAAAGTCTAGTGTCTAGTTCTGATATGATAAACCTTTAGAATTCAAACCTTTACAATCTGGTTTTAAAAGGCTGTCAACCATCATTTTTAAAGAACACTCTAAGGTCAAACATATATAAAACATAAGCACTGTAAAAATGAAAGAAGAGTCTGAAGACCACATGCAGAGTCATGGAAGTTCAATGTACATTTCCCAAGGACAATATGAATTATATCTTACCCCTATTAATTACAAAAAGTAAAGAAATGATGCAGTACAGTTTGGGCAACTACCACAAAGATCTGTCAAAGGAGATGAATCCTGACAAGCTACAATACCACGATTCTAATCCCACCACACTAAAATAATCAAACTTTTGCATCCTGCAAGACATTTATCATTCATAAGGCCTTGCTGGTTTCCTCTACTCTCAACCAGCTTAGTAGCACTAACAAGTGTAAAGGAATACCTATAATGCAGTGGGGTATTTATCTGGGCAAAACTCTGCACAAAAACAATTACATCTTTCTAATACCTGAACTCCTTCAGATTTTAGGTATATCTACAAACACACAAACATGCAGTATCCTCACAGGTTTATTTTTATATAAATCCAGCAAGTCAGATTATACTCTTTCTGCAACCTTAACTGCTTCATATAACTAGAGAACAGCTGCCTGAGGCCCACATGATCAACTCCCAACATTTGCTGTGTGCACATCTTAAGGTTGACTTTGGGATCCGAACTCCAGTCTTCTCATAAAGACTGAACACACACAGCCAAGCAGTTGGTCTACATTTTTGGATGCTTCCTAAGATTCTATATAGAATAAAGGTGTATTCCTCAAACGTTTTCAAACTACAGAAAATTTGTTAATATTTAATTTGCTATGAATGTTTCCACTCTGAATTTTAATTCTGTATGCTGGCCACAGCAGTTAAAGTTACATGAAAACTAACAGTATGAAACAGAAACAGCTAAAACAAACTCATTCTAACAGACTGATATCATATTCTTGGTACAGTCCCACCCCACAATTTCTGGTTTGCACTTACGCTATCCACTTGTCTCAGAATCCATTGCCAGAATGTGTGCTATACAGTCCCTTGTAGTCACTACTAAAGAACTGATTGTACTTAATTACAAAGAAAGCCCCAAACAACCAAAGGCAGACATACAAACTGAAAAGAAGCCTGTCTGGATTTTTGTTGTCGTCAAACTAGTCAAAAAATCTTGAAATTAACACAGGCTTATCTCTGTGTTTATTTTTCCTGAAATACATTAATCTTTGAAGGCTTCTACAAGTCTTCTTATCCTTCCAGATATCACAAATTTAAACATTAAACGGTTGCCTTTTCTGCAAAGAGCTCTTTTACGAATTCCATCCCATACTGCACTTATCTCTTTTCTGAGAGCATAAAGTTCTTCAGGTGTTTCCAGGCTTTTATTTATGTCTGTCCTGAGATACATACATTCCACTGAGCTACAATCTTCCTAGTGACACTCATTTCTAAAACTTACATTCTAGTTGGCTACTCTGTGTTTTAGATTGCCTCACATTAGTAATTTATTTTCAAGGCTCCAATTTTATTCTGGCTTCCTTCTCTTCTGAAAAATTTACCATTGTTTTCAGTTTTGAATTAAACTTCATAGTCTTTTAGACTATAAATATGGTGTAATGCACAATGCATATAATGGGACAGTAATCAAATGTTTAACATCGGGAAAGACATGTTTAAGTTACTTCAAACAACCTATACAACAATCAATTAAGAAATTATAAAGACACTCTCTTCATCTCTTTCCACTCAGAATTACTTATCGCTTCTGCAAACAAAGACCTTAGGCAAAACTACCTTAAACTCTGCCTACTATTATTATGACACAGCTGCCCTGTACTAACATCCAAAGAGGTTTGCCTCTACGTTTTAGTAAGATAGTTCAGCTCTAGCCCCAAACGGCCTGAAGCTAAACAGCCTCCCTACAAAATTTGAAACCTATGCAGCCTGCCAAGTAATTTAAAAAACAATACACCTTCACCCTTGAAAATAAATCAGTTCTGAGTTGAAATAAACACACCCCACTGAAGAGTTTGGAGTAGGAAAGCATGCTATCCTGTCAATCCACATAAAAAAGGAAATGTAGTCATAACACAGACAAACCTTGACGTGCAGACAGATCATACCCAGAGGTGAATCAAAGGAATCAACCCCTTCTTTTGAATAAAGTATGTTAGAAAAGTTAATTATTGCAAATCCTTGTATTGAACGTGGTTGGCTTTTTCTTTTCTAATTTCTAGTGAAATCTAGCTATCCTGTGCATCCATTCAGCATGCTGGGATATTACAATGCTTCTGATTCAGAGGAACAAGGGGCGCTTACAGAACCAGTGGTATACAGTCCAAACTAAGTTCTGGCTAAGACTGAGCCTTCTAGCCTCCAATGATCTCACAGTCTGAACAAGGTCTTGAGAGACTCTATAAAGTAGATTTTTTTTTCTGAAACACAAAAAAAAATCCTAGGCCTCAGAAAATAAACTGCATTTGAATAAGTATTTCCTGTTTTCACAGCAAAAAAAGGGGAGAAGAGCAAATTTGCAAAAACATATGCGCTAATAACGTGTAAGACAGAGGAAAACATAATGCACAAAAGTAAAATGAAATCAAGGCAGACGTACCTGAGTTGTTGATAGGCGAAAAACAGGGCCAGTTGTGGGCACTGAAAGTCTAGGTGAAATGCTGGTAGGACCTTGTCCCTGCGTTTGTACTTGAGCCTGCATTTGGGCCTGTGCTAGAGCCTGCTGCGGCACCATTACAAGCTGTCCAGCATCCGTGCGCACCAAGACCATACCTAATGAGAACAAAGTAACAATAACTAGATAATAAAGGATAATATGAAGAATAATATATAAAGAACTATCTAACTAGAGAATACAGAATAAAATTAATGTATAGCACTGTGCATTTTTCTTTATACTATACCTTTTTTTATTATTCTGGTGTAACGTGAGATTTTATTTCAAAGAAGAAAAGGACCCCCTACTAGCAGACAAAAACTAATACCCAATTCAGTTTGGAATTCAAATAACTGCAGTTTATGGATAACAGCAATGAAGAAAACAGTCACTTGAGTGTATAGGCGTACAGCGACTTTCAGCAGTCCAGCCAGGGTCAGCAGAATAAAATTAGAAAGAAATATTCATTAAAAGTAAACTATAACGACAATCCAGTAGCTGAGAACAGAATTCAGTATGAACATACCAGGGACAATGACATGAGAGCTTTACTAAAACAACAGCTTTAGGGCATGTGTACATGCCAACATTAGGCCAGACACATTTCTGGGTATACAATATTTGAGATTTAGTTAATTGTTGCACATTAACACATAGATTTATTTGGCACCCACCATCACTGTATTGGGAGGCACCACCTGTGGTTTAGACATCAAGAAAAAATATCATCATACCCAGAGAACCAACACAACTACTCCTCAGCACAAAACGATACAAGTGCAGATATTTTGGGAAAACACCAAAGGAATTGGTTTCAAATTAACAGAGTACTTGGCAAGTGTTTTCTAAGACTTTCTGGAAGTAAATGATAATACTTTCAGATTATTTTCTAATAACACATTTCACAAATAGAGGCCTTCTACACAACACAGCCAGTGCCATCAAGTTTTGCCCTAAGTGTAACTGGCCTAAGTTTTCCACAGCCAGCAGGACAGAAAAGAGGAGACAATGGTTAAGTTGGTCCCTGGATCATCTGGAGCTTCACACTTATTCAAGATCACTGCAAAGCATGTGATGTGCTTCCTCTAGTTCTCTCAGAATTAAGAAGCAGTTCCCCAGCCAGATTACTTTACAAGAATTTCCAAGTTAGTTCCAGAATACATTTTAATAATTTAACCTAGATAGCATACAACGTAGGATACGACGGGTCTATAAACAGAAAAACATCTTGTCTGTAACTACTGGAGAACCAAAAATAAGGATCTAGGAAGTCAACTTTTATTCTGTTGATAAAGTCAGTAGACATAAGTTGTTTCTGCAACTTATCTCTATGGGCAAATTGGTTCATATATTTTTTTTAACTTTTCAAGGGAAAATAAAGAAGGTAAAAGCTTACATCCACTTCTAATTATTAGCTTCCCAGAAAAAAAACCACCTCAGTAAATGGACCTGGTTTGCAATGTATCATGAGGATAAAGAAATTTGAACAGTATTATACCAAGCAAGTAACACATTTGGAAAGTACCTTATAACATGAAAGTCTTTCGTTCAGTGTCTGACATAGAAACACAAATCCCAGTCCTGGGATGAACACGTGAGTGAACCACAGCACCAATAAAAGCCCTCACTCACGTGGTCTTAGGTGCTCCCAGCCAACCATCACCGCTAAAAGCACAAAGAGAAGGCAAGTTTCTGCCACTACAAACTAAGGACTTGTGGAAATTAAGCTTTAAGGTAAAAGGCATAAAGAGCTACAGCAAGGACCACATCTAGAAGACATGACCCTAACTCTCTTTCAAAGCCCAGAGAATAATTTTTAAAAGAAGAGTTGGGGGGAGGGGGCAGGGAAGACCACCATAAAAATTATTTTAAAAGATAGCATTTTAGGTTCACTAGCCCTTCAAACACCAAACCTGAGGGTTTATATTTGTAGAAAATTCTGTGAGCAGATGATGAATTTAATATATGCCATTCCTAAACCATCTGGACACACAAAAATTAGTACATTGCCAACTGGCTAAACAGGTATCACTTCTCTGATTATGTTGTGAACCTTATATAAAAATCCTCATAGGATAATGCCTACCACGCATTAAAAAATACACACTCTATTTGCATTACACTGATTCACGGGCGTTTTGTTAATTTATCTTCCAATTTTCTAAAACTCCTTCTGAATTAAAAAATATTGAATGGAATGGACAAATTAATTGCAACACATGCCACACAGTTTCAGTAAAAGTTGCGGACGTAATTACCGCTATAGATGCATCCATGTCCACGTATTAATGTTATGTTTTAATTCAGTTTGGAGGACTTTAAATTTCTTTCACTGAACAATATGTACAAACTAGAATCGGGTTAAATTACGAGATTAATTTTTCCTTACTGTCAGCCACGTAAAGATGAAATAGACAACTTATGAGTATTACATGCTAATATAACCTAGTCTCAAAAACTGATTCTAAATTTCTGCTTTAGACAGAAGTTTACAATATGGGAGTTTCAAAATTAATTATAAACGACCCACTAATTTAAAGAGTAAAAACTCAAAAGTAACATCGTATTTTCTGAATACCTTCACCTTAGAACATACTATCTTCATCTTCATGCAAATTTAATGGATTTCAAACTATCTTGTAATAAAATAAAATTATAACTTTCCACAGTATTATTTCCATAACATTTTCTAAGCCTTGGACCGGATTGCTTTTAAGGGCTCTGTTTTCCTCTTCTGTTTGAAAATTAATAGCGGAACAAAGTATTGACACAATAAACTTCAGAAACTGTATGCAAAGTTATGATGCACATTATCATATGTGGATATTAATTATCAAACAGACTAACAACATGAAATCAAAGGCTAAAGGCACTAATACAGCCTGAATAGCAACCTCTTATCTGTTTTAAGTTAGTTAGGTCTTCACGAAACCACTGAGCTTTATCTGGTCGGAGCATTAGAATCTGGAGCAGGAGTTTCATAAACTATGGCCAAAGACACAACTACTAAAAGTCCACTCAGAAGCAAGCTTCTACGTCATCACATTTTTGCTCCACTTAGCTGATAAGTAGCAAATATTTTAAGAAACATGGTAGAAGAAGTTATTTCAGACTACTTCAATAGCTCTCATGCTATTGATATTAATAGCAAAAAAAAAAAATCAGTTCAAATGTTAAATCATCTGCTAAATCAAGAAGGCACAAAGTTACCAACTTTTTGCAACATGAAAATCTAAGCAGGGGACCACAGAACCCTTCAAAATTTCAGATGAAACAATATACGGTTAGAGTAGGAACCACTAGGATGCATGCATGCTGTTTTGGTTAGTGAGCAACCTTGCTGAACTTACATTTTTGGCAATGAAAGTTAAGAAACTAAAAGGACAATAGACAGGATGCAACGGTTACTTCAGAGCTAGAAATAAAATCCGGTCCTGTAAAGACTGCCCAGACGCAGCGGAGAATGACACCATCGCACTTACTGAAATGAAACATTTTCGATTAAATTACACAGATTAGCCTGTATCTTGCCACCCGATTCACGGCAGGAGACACTCTTTGAGGAAGGAAAACTTTTCAAGACTATCAAGAGTAAAGCAGAAAATAGAGTCCTTCAAAACATAGGTAAAATTATTCTAACAGCCCGGCTTTTCATCTCGGGCACAAGTGCTCACTACACCATTACAAAATAACTTACCGTGACTGCCGCTCTCTCCCTAAGACAAAACAAGTAACTCATCAGCCAACAGTCATGATTACTTTGCATTAGCAACCGCCCGTCCCGTACCAATTACATCCTCGTCAACGGCGGCCTGTTTGTCAGCCGTCGCCCTCAGACAGGTGGCTCTTCTTTTGTTTCCAGCCCGTCGGGCAGCGGGAAGACGACAACTTGGGGAGAAAAAAACCCCTCAGCCAAGAAAAAAGGGTTAGAAAGAGCGGCGAGCCGGCGACTGCCGCGCTTGCACTTACCGGGCGGGATAGTGAAGCCGGGGGGCAGCTGGATGGTGGTCTGCTGGGGCGGCCTCACGATCAGCTGCGGGGCCACGATCCTGGGGACAGCGCCCAGCGCCGGCCTGGGCGACAGGGCCTGGGGGGCCGCGGGGGCGACGGGGAGG
>WAAD01006827.1:4138-15036 GCA_013389945.1 Fregata magnificens
GGGGGGGGGGGCGAGAAACCCCAACAAACAAAACCCAAAGACTTTTGCAAGATTCCATAATGAAATCTAACCAAAATAATTCTCATTTCCAATATTTCAGAATTGGTTTTAACACAAGGCCACCAGTAAATTGAAAAATGACTAAAAAGAATGCAGTACTGAAAATGCAGACTCCTGAAACAAAAAATTAGATACATTTTGGGCCTCTAAAGGGTAAGCAGAACTGAAGTGTCATTTCAGGTTCATAACAGTTGGTTCCTCCAACACAGCAAATGTATTCATTAAGTATATGCCACCTCCCTGAAGACAATGTTTTATGGGAAGATGATCCTCAGTTAAAAGAGTGAAAGAGAACCATGCAAGAAATTTGATATACATACAAAATACTAGATAAAGTCGCCACACACCAGGCTTTTATTCAGTGATTTCACTCAAAAAAACCCGCAAAAACCAAAAAAACACCCAACAAACAAACCCCAAAACCAATCGACCAAACACACCCCCCCCAACCAAAAAAAACCAAAACCAACAAACCAAACAACACAAAACCCCAAAAATTGATGCAGAAAGATCTGATAAGTCACCGTTCACTTTGGTTCATTAGGTACAAGACCAAAAAGTTTGCAAGGAGGCATCCTACAGGTGGACAATGAACCTTGAAAATCTGTTTACTTGCAAGGTAGGAATAAGTTTTTTTAAACTGAGCCAGAATTTCCTATTATTTCTATCAAATCACTCAAAACAGTTATTTAGGCAAGAATTCTGGACAGGAACTGAATGACATCAGGAACAGAAAAAACACTCTGTAAGATGGTTTTAATAAAAGACATGGAATTACTGCCATGACTACTAAGACAACAATCTTCATAAACAATACTATGGAACACTGGATAATATAGAAAAATATTATTAGAAGTTTTTCAGGTCTGCTGCTCATGGTCTTCCAATGAAGTTATTTCTGTGCAAATTAAATTATTTTGATGTTCAAAGAAATGGCTCAACCTCTGGCTTTTGCTTCTCAGCACCAGATCATCAGGTGCAGCAATACCAAGATATAACTAAGTGTGATCAAAGGTAATCTTCCAAATAATCAGGACCACAATCACTTGAAACTCCTCCAGACTAGTGATGTTAGAGACAGGGCGGGGGGGCGAAGCAAGTAACAGAAACTGTATGGGTCACCCCTGAGTTCCTACAATTGGTATTTCTGTACTGATTCTAGCAAAACATCTCTGTGTTTTTCTGGGTTTCAGGAAACCTCTCAATAGCTATTATGAACTGCCTTACTAGGTCAGACAACCTACTCTACCCAGTCCTCAGTCTCCAGGCATGGAAAAAACTCCACTCCTAGCACAGGAGAGCACATCAGCCTGGCCACTACCTGCAGCTCATTCCTCTCCTGCTCTCCCAGTAGCTGCTATCATTAGATTAGGGATCACAGAGATACATCCCTGCCTACTCTAGCTTTAATTTCTGGCCTTAGTTCTGCGAGCTGGGAAGTTGCTAAGGCCTTTTTTGAACCCAGTGACACTGTCCATCTCCACAACCTCCTGCGACAGCAGTTCCTGATGTTGACAAACGGCTGTGCAAGATCTGCCCTGTATCTGTTTTTCCCTTCTAAGAAGTTTCAGCGAGCCCTGCCTAGTTCTAATATTGTGAGATTTAGTAAATAACAACTCTCCCTTTACATTATCCATCATACTGTGGTAAACCTCTATGAGGTTTTTCATGGCAAAAAAAATGACACTATCCTGCCTTTAGTACCTTTCCTGATGATGCCTTGCCTTTTGCTGGCTATTTTCTGTGCTGCTGCACAAGGAAACAATGTTTTCAGAGAACTGTCAGTAAGAACGCCAAAGCCTTTTATTAATTCTTAACTACCTCTTTGACTAGCCCCTTTTTGCTGACCTGATGTGCTATTTTGTAAAATGAAAAACCACCAGATGAGAAGTATATAGCTATATATTGGGTGTCCATGGTAAGGTCTTGGCAGCATCTGTGAGGAGAGGCCAGAGGCTGCCCTGTGCCAGACACAGATGGTTCTAGTCCGTTCCAACAGTCCCACTGCAGGACACAGCTAAGCCCAGCAGCCGTTTAGGCAGAACCTGTGGGAAAACATATTTAAGAAAGGGCAAAAAGTGCCAGATGGAGAGAGAAGAAGGGAACAAAAAGAATGAGAAAACAGTAGAGGGAAGCCCAATGGCAGAGAGAAACAATTACGTACAGACTGTGGACACCCCATACCCATTCCCCTTGCACCACACGTGTGGTGGTGGTCACAAGGGAATCTGGAGTGAAGCTGAGCCTGGGAAAGGGGGGAGGAAAGGTGGTGTTGTAATGTGTCTTTTGGTTTCCACTACCTGAATTAATAATTAAATATTTGTTTTAATAGGCAATAATTTAAGTTAATTTTCCCCAAGCAGAGTCTGTTTTGCCCATGATGGCAAGCAGTAGGCAATGACCATGTCCTTATCTCAACTCATGAGCTCTTTTCTGTTCTTCCATTTTCTCCCAGTGCCATTAAGAGGAAGCAAGCAAGCGAGCGTCTGACAAGGAGCTTGCCTGTTAGCCACTACGGCAGCCAAGGAAGAAATAAACATCTACTCCCCTCAAAAATGTACCTTTTTAGGGTGAACTTTTCATGCAGAATTATTAAACGAACTGTTTCTTGAATATATTTACAGGTCATACAATTTATCTTTGTGAACACAGCATGTGGACCTTCAAAAAGCATAGTGTTTTCCCCAATACATATGGTAAGAACAGTATATTAAGAAAATAAAAGGTTATTTTCAGTAATGTTTGGAATTCTTTCAAAAGCCCTAAACATAGCAATCAAGAGGTCATACATGCTGTGACCCCAGTTGCCATACTAACTTCAGTGTGGATTTTCAAGAGATATGAAACCACTTTTAAAAAAATTAAGAATTGCTTCCAAGTTCTGGTCTATTCTTCAGAAATCTTTATTTTGCTACAAGTTTTGGTTAAATCACATGCATATTGTTAAATTGGATAATAAAATGCTATTTTAAGTCATTTAAACAGAATTTTTGACTTGGATTACCCTTATTTTCCCTACTTCAATAATAGCCAATAATGACAAAGCTACAGGATAGCTGTAAAAAGCTCATTCAGCAAAATGTCACACATTGCCAGCTACCTTCTGATATATTCAATGTATGATAGATCAATGAAACAAGGAATTCTATGCAAATTCTCTTGCATTTTTCTATTATGTTTACACACTATCATTGTTCCTAGAAGATACAGCAACAAGAATAAGCTTGTGTAGCTAAACTAACAGATTATTTATTTGTACAGCTTATAGTTCTGCCTCTTGTAAGTCACTTTTGATCACTCTCAAGCTGCTAAGCACTCTCCCCTATCTATCAAGGGAAAGAAGCCTCTGCATCAAAAGTTAACTGCTGCTGGGAACACTCCCCAAAGAGCTCAGCATCATGACTGCACAAGAAAATAATAAGTTGCTGCAGGATATCCCAAGACTGCTCCTCACTCAATGTTTTATTCTGCAAGGATACTGCTTTTTCATTGGCTTAGTTTGGAGACAAGCAATATTGCAAAAATACACAATACCACCTTATTTTTATTAGATGCAGTGCACACAAAACAGTTTCTTTCACTACACAGAGTATTCTTTTCAAGGCCTGGACAGTCTTAGAGTTACATGCATTAGGAAAAAAGAGGAAGATACAGGTATTTCTGGAGACAGTTGCTTCTAATTGACTGACTGAAGTAATTGCCTGATTAGTTACCAGCAAGGTGCACAGGAATTAAAGCACCCTGCTAAGTTACCACACTTCCACATGTGGAAGAAAGCAGAGCATAATTTGGGACTCTGCTATGAGTCAGGTGCTAGCTGGACATACCTGGATGCCAGTGCTTAAATACTCAGTACTGAATGATTCAGTACCAGGGGTGCAATGTGTTGACCTTGGCCAGTAGCTAGACCCCGACCCAGCCCCTCTCTCCTCCCCCTCCTCAACAGGGGGGGTGGGGAGAAGTAAGATGAAAAAGTTCGAGATAAATACAGGGAGATCACTTACCAATTACCATCACAGGAAAAACAGACTTGGGGAAAAATAATTTATTGCAAATTAAAATAGATTTGGAAAATGAGAAAAAGACAAATTAAAGCACCTCCCCACCCCACCTTTTCCCAGGCTCAACTTCACTTGCAACTCCTCTACCTCTCCCCCCCATCCCCAGGTGGCACAGGCAGGATTGGAAACAGGGGTTACAGTCAGTACAATTCCTCTCTACAGCTCCTTCCTCCTCACACTATTCCCCTGCTCCATTTTGGGTTCTGCACAGGCCTCAGTTCCTTCAGGAAACATCCAGCTGCTCCAGTGTGGGGTCTTCCACAGGCTGCAGTGAGTATCTGCTCCAAAGTGGTCCCTTCCATGAGCTGCAGGGGAATACCTGCCCCACCGTGGTCCTCTCCATGGGCTACAGGGAAATACTTGCTCCAGTGCTTGGAGCACCTCCTCCCCCTCCTTCTCTGACCTTGTTGTTTGCCCTGCTGTTTCCAACTCCTCTGCCTGTCCAGCATTTTTGCTCTTTCTTAAGTATGTTTTCAGAGGCACCAAAAACCTCACTGATGTGCTGCACTTTGGCCTGTTATGGGTCTGTTGCAGAGCTGGCTGTGCCTAGCACAGGGCAGCCCCTGACCTTTTCTCATAGATGACACCCCTGCAGCCCTCCCCAACTACCAAAGACTTGCCATGTAAACCCAATACACAGGGGTATCAGGTCTGGAAATGTCTGACCTGAATATTTTGGGAGTACTTCAGAGATGGGCCTCAGATACTGGAGGAAAGCAAGAAGCTTTCTTGAATGGAGGTAAGATCATCCAAACATCTTCAGTGGCAGAATCTTTTTTCAATACTGAGCTAGCACTTAGCTTGCATCTGTTCAGTGCAAAAAAAAAAATGCTTCTAGTGATCTGGAAAATAAAGCTTACTCCTTCTTCTCAACTTAAGTCCACAAATCGTTGCCATAGTAAAGGAGCAAGACTGTTTTATTATTTAGATCATTCATTTTAAAGACTACTACTGTAAATGCAGAGCACCTGCCTAAACAGAAAATGAATCTGAAGTATTTATATTTAGGTCATTATTTGCTTCACAGGATTTGCATTAAAAAGATTTCAACTTTGAGGATCCATCAGAGCAATGTACAAATTTAAAAAGGAATTACAAATAGCAAATAATAAAAAGAGTTGCACAACAATTAGAAGACACTAATAGGAAGGGAACCATGGTATTGCTTTTACAGGTCTCCAGATTGAATTTTTTTAAATTGCATTATTTTTAAAAATATATTATTTTATGTCTAACATAGTATATACTTCTTCAGAGTTCCCTACTGTACATGTGTAACACTTCAATATATCCAAGCTTTCTTCAGGAAAAGGACATAAGTGAGGGGTAGGTAGAATACATAGTCCCTGACAATAGCTAATTGAAAGAACTTTTCATAAATCATTGCACCTAGAACACAATGCAAATAAAAAGGAGCAGGCTGACTTTTACCATCTTGATCTTATTTGCTTGTGTTGTTACCACTACAGTGGAAAGCTCAAAATTGATGTGTTCATGGGAAATGGGAAGCGCAATACAACTTCCCTGGTAGATAAGATAAGATAACTTGAAACCTTTCTCCAGCTACAGTCTTGTTTCAATAATTCCTCTCATTTCAGTAGCTCTAAATCTCACAGAAAGACTAGTATCTTCAACATCTGCAAAGCACTCCAGCAAACATGGCAGCATGTTCTGAGAATCTGCAATATCTTACACAGTATACAAGTTTTACATAGTAAACTATGTATGCTGAGCAACTATTTTAGCCTCAGATGTTTTGCTGAAGATGCACAATTCTAAGCTTGCTGTTTAGCCTCATTATAAGAAAAATTCTAATTACATAAAAAAATTTAAAAACCTCAATCTCTCTATACTTTTTCTTGGACAAAAGATCAATGAATTTTCAAATAGGTGAGGGTGACAGCAGAACTTTCTTCCCATCCCTGCCCCACTCACTGTCTGCCTTCCCTTTCATTCTTCAAAGATTTATTTGAGCTCAATGAGGACCAGAACCTGTCTTTGGGCACTTTGCTCCCTCATGGACATTTTAAACTAGTTATTGTTTATAACCAGCTGTAGAAGTAAGCAACAGGCTATAGCACTGATATCAGGAAAGTACTTTTTATTGCCCTTGCAAACAAAACATGCTTCAATGGCCAGTTATAAATCTCTAAAACCTGTAATTCATCCATAGCAGAGATGTCAGAGCACACCAGGTATTTTCTTAGGATTTAATCTGCACAAGGTTTTTGCTAAACCCAGGCATGAACTGGTTTCTGCTGTCCACACAGAATAAAAGCAGGAATTCCACAATTTCTTAATGCTTCTGCTGTCAAAGGAAAAAGATGCTTGAAATATAATCTAGAATAGTTATGTTTAGCAAGGTATATGCATGTCAGAGTTCCACCCCCACAAGGATGCATCATCTAATTAAAGACTGCATCATTAAGCACACACATATTAAATCTGCTTTCATTCTGACCAATGTGTATTTTTTTAAAAAACTTAGTTCTGCAGTTCTACCTTCTTTTAACTTTTTTGGTATGGTACATGACATACAGGTAAACTTTTCCCTTTGGTCTGCAGTATTATTGGATTAACATGGACCCTTGTATCTGTAAAAGACAAAAAGCTGCTTTTGCCACTGTTTTCAGTTGCACAAGTCACAACCTGTCCTGAAAATTGCTGCTAATCCAAATAAAGTTCAAAGACCAAAACACTGTTGTGATTATATTGTTATCAGTTTTGGATAACAATATTCATTGAGGCAAAGAAATTATTTCCTTTTTGTAAAGGATAGCGAGACAGACTTTATTTTTCTTTTTCTAGCTTTACTCTCGGTTAAGAAAATTGCACTGATCTATGACTAAGCCAGGAAGTATGGAAATTTCCTCCCAAATTAATCTTCTCTTTCCATCATTCTAACCAGTCTATATTTAAAGAATCAAAGCATCCAAGGGCTGACACAGACAGAATGACCTTTGCTCTCTGAAATTCCAGTATCTTTCTCTCTTTTCTCAGAAGGCTTCTTAACAGCCATTTCTTCAACAAAATCGTGAACCACTGCTAGCTGTGACAGCCACAGGTGAACTGACTTAGATTCAGTATTCTAAAGCTGAGAAATTTCAATGGCACTTATTGAACACAGGCACTCAGAAATGAGAATATTTATCTAACACACAATGTGAAAAATGTGTGGTTTGTTTTGGAGTATGGTGCTTTTGTTGTTGCGGGTTGCTTGCTTTTTTTTTTTTTTTTTGAACACACAGTTCTCTTATAACATTTTTCCTGGTGTTTAAAGGAAAATGTATGAGTTTTCTTTAAGTGTTAAGTTGATGCAACGTCAATTTTCCTTCAACTTCATTTTAATCCCATAGGATAATTTTTTTCCTATATACTGATTACTACTTTGGAAAGACAAAGCATATAGATAGTTGACACAGACACATTTATTTTTTTTAAGAGAATAAGATGTAATAAGGTAATAAATGACAGCAAAACATAGATAAGCAGATATAGAAATTTACCTTGCTGAGTATTCTGTTCTTGAGTTCGATTCACAGTGAGGTCTAGAGGGCTATCCTGTTCTTCCTGAAGGGAGTTTTCTGTTTGGTTCATTTGGATACTTTTACATATCAGACTTGGTTCAAACGATGAACCATTTCTGTTCTCTTGAATTTTGCTACTTTTTGAAATGTACTCAATCGCAAACTGACGGATCATTTTTTTCATTAATTCCTGAGCAACTAGGGGAATGTTAGGATCACAGTTCTGAGGAAGATCTAGGAATAAAAAACAAAAACAACAAACAGGCAACAGATGTATTAAAAAACAACCTTAATCACTTTTCTTTAAAGAAATACTTCCTATAAGCACAATAAATGTGTGTAATAAATACATGTGTAGTGAACACTAATTCAGATCCCTAGTAAGTTTTTCTTAAGAGCGTTCCTAACCAGAGATCACTTGGAAGAACACATTTAGCACACATCAGTAATTTTTACCTTATTCCTCTGTCATATCATGCAAGTAAAACTATGTGGGTAGATAAATAATGCAAGTATGGGAGTCAGAATCTGTGTTTACTGTTGGTAAACAAGTTGAATTTTTATTTGCAGACTGTTCATTTTCAGTTTTGAAAACAAAGAATTTTGAATATAACCAATGAAAGTTAAATAAGGCTATGAATTAATACATAAAGAAGTTACTTTCAAAGAAAAATTATAACAGAAATAATTAATTTTAAGGTGCAGTTCTATAGATTAGTCCTTTTTGTAACATAGAACAGTTGGACTTTTGAAGAGCTGATCTTAAAAAAAGGGAAAAAATTTGTTTCACCTATGTATTAGATTATAGTCCCCTTTGTAGATTCAGGATTGCAATGTCAAAACTGATATGATGCTACTTGAAATGTCCCATACAAATTGTAGTAATACAAGCAATTGAATTTTGCTACAAAGTTGTAAATTTTAATTGTAAAATCTTACGGGATTTTCAGGACATTTCCAGGACATTTTCAAAGTGCTACCACTGAAAACATTTGGGAGAAAAAGCTTATTTCCTATTCTAAACTGTATGTACCCTATTTTTTGTTTGTGTATGTAACAGTCCCATGGAAAAAAGTGTTTCATCTTAAAAACACAAAAATAATAAAAGGATCAAACATCAGATACCTATGACTTTATTTTGATGTTATCTGTCAGCTAGAAAAAAGTTAAACCTCTTATTAACAAGCATAGCTGAAACTACATTCGTGAATCACTGAAAAAATACTAATATAAATAGAAGTACCAGAAAGATCAAAAAAATAAAGATATGTAACTCAGCATAAATAACACTTAAAATACACTGTGTTACTCAAAGCAATACTGCATTGACGACTGCAATACTTCATTTCACAAGACAAGCACAATTGCCCATACTCAAAGATCTATGTTCTTCCTTAAAGTGGCAGCAGTAGTACTCATTTCACTATCCCACTCTTTCTTCTTTCCTTCAACTCTACACACCCCCACACACCCAAAATATCCTTTTCAATGTTTTAACCACTGCCCATCCTTGACTTCACAGGTAATGAGTGAAACAGATTTCATCAAGAAGGGACAGGGATTTAAAGATTTAAAGTAAGTGTGAATGTGATATAGAAGAATTCGCTTTTAGGTCAGCCTTGATTGCCTGAAAGAAACGCCAAAGGACATGGTGGCAGTTACTGAGATACTTAAATTAGTCTGAAAACAGACAAGACAGATGATAAATTGAGTTTTACTTTCATGGAAGTGGAGAAACTAAAAGGACTAGATCAGGCAGATGTTTGCACACAAAGTGTAAATTTCCTAATAGGTAGTTTGGAGGATTACACAGCATATTTGCTCAAGCATTTTATGCCAATGAAGCTTTATCCATCTGTTAGCAAGAGAGTGACCACTGAGACAGATCAAAGAATGCTGCTCAAGTTTAGGATGAATGCATAGAAGATTTGTTTGGTTGGTTTAGGTTTATTCAAAACATATTCCATTTTGAGAATTCATTTTCACCACAGTATTGCAAGGAATTACAAACACGCACATATGCGATCTACTGTCTAAAGCATACAAGAGGGCAGCTGACTGTTCAGACGCTTCCTGTCAATGCCTTTTGGTTGGCCTTTCAGTAATGCTTCATGAGATAAGGTAAAGCTCCAACATTTTCAAAGACTGAGTATATGCTAGACATCTTGGCTTCAAGAGACCTTATGCAAGGTCTTATACAAGTCTGCTTATGGTTGAAGCTGTATCTTCTGACAATCTTTCAACCAGATCTCTACCAAAATTTCTAAAATTGATGGGAGTTTCTAGTCGAGGCATAGGAGGTGAAATTCTAAATGATGGAGGGTACCTACAAAGAAAAAGATCTCTCCCCATCATGTAACACCCAGGCACGGGTATTCTTTGTTTATTGGTATTTCCAAATTCCAAAATAATGAATCCAATAAATGTTCAACTGGAATTTTATCATCCTAGAAACACAGTTATAAGGAAAGAAAAAAATTCAACAAAATATATTGAAGCAGTAAGGCAACAGGTGTAAAAATGCTAATGTATATGCAAAAAATAACAAAAGAAGAAGGAAAGTTGAGAGATGGAATTGAAAAACTGAATTATCTAGGAACAACAGTAAGTGTGTGCATGACAGGGGAATCTTAGCTCTAGACAATGAAAACTACTGATCAATAGCTTAGCTTAAAAAAACCCAAAAAACCAAAGCAAACCCAAACACAAGCAAACAAAAATCTGGCAGCTGGTAATCAAGAAACTCATACAAAACGCAATATACAAATCATCATCAACACTGATTTGTCCACCAGATATCTGGTCTGGAATGACCCTGCTTCTTATAGAGTAACTAGTTTGTTGCATGCACCCAAGAAAAACTTCTTCGAAGATTTTTGGAGAACAGGTGATCATCAGTGCAAATGAGAAATATAGTTATTTTACATCCTGGTATGATCTGTGCCTTTAAAAAGCAAAAGATCATAGAGCACATAGACACACCTACCATTAGCTGGAAAACACAACAGCCTAGAATAAATTTCTGCTTATTAATCACCATCCCCCGCATCAATTATTATAACACTACAAGACAAAACTCCTTCAGAATTGCCAAGTTTCTGTTGCCTTTCTACTCCATTTCAGACTCTTCACACCAGTAATATCCAAGCGTGAATTGCTTTTAGACATTGCAGGAGAAGCCAACTTTTCCATGAGGAGCAAAGTCATCTTTTGACCTAATTGGAATAACAAAGGATATATTTTTTTTATG
>WAAD01006827.1:16275-30389 GCA_013389945.1 Fregata magnificens
TAAGTCACAGTGGTAAAGCTTCACTAGATATAGGAAATTTGTAATTAGTCATAGAAGATTTTTAAATGCAATTTAATGTATTCTGGGATAAGAAAAGTATTAGGTCTCTGAGCTTAGTATCACTAGCAAATATTTCTTAATTATTATCAGCAGATGGCACCAGATATACTTTGTATGACCTGAAAAGTTTTTATTCTAAGATATTTTATTAAGAATCATGATTATAGCTACTTACAAAGTTTTAAATCTACATGCCTACATCTGTTTAAGCGCCTATTTTTCACATAGTAGATTTAAAACACAAGGCAGCTGTATTTACTCCATGGATCATATACACACATACATACTACTTCAAACCCAGCAGAACGGTCTCTAGGGATTTGGAGTAAAAGGTGGTTCTGATGTTCCTCTAGTTTCTCTCGGATCACTGTAGACCTCCTGATATTATTAGGGTAAAAGAAGGCTAAATGACACATTTGTATGATATAATCTGATATTTTCTGCTTGTGATTGTCAAGATTACAGTCAGAATGCAAGAGAAGGCAGTAATAAAGATTATGTGTAATTATGACTAATTGCAATGATTTATTTTAATTCACAGCTCACATTTAGGATTAAGACTTCCTCAGTTTATGTACTGCACCACCTTGTAACTATTCAAATCCATATTCTTAACTATTCTGTACATTAACACTATGTGTGATCATTAGACTGCAATGCACAAAGTAATGACCGATTTAACTGATAGTTCAGACTTACACATGTATTTGGCTGGACAATGGACAAGGAGTTAAAAGCTCCCAAAATAGTGCTCCACAATAGTATTCTATTTCTTGAAAAACAGTATTTTTTCCTTAGCAAGTCAAAACAGTGACTTAATTTCTCTTCTGATGCAATACCAAAAGGCAGTGGAAATCAGCAGGGAATCACAACCTGCCTTGTACCTTACAATCCTGTTGTGTCAGCAGCAGAACTAAGAACTCCGGGTTGCTTATCAGCATGTTTCCTGTATTCACTCCAGCTCTCCCCTTTTTGTGAAAAGGCCACATGTTTTCTATAACGCCCCCACCTCAACAACCAAACTGTCCCAGCAATATTCTTAGCTCTACCTATAAATTTGTCCAGCTCACTGTCAGGTCACCAGCAAGTTAAAAACAGAATACAGCAATTTATTCTGAGCCATGTATCATGATTAGTTTAGTTAACTTGACTGATCAACAAACAGAAGGAATAAGGGCCAAGTTCATTCTAGTTTTCTGTTCTTGTAAACATTCAATTTTTTCCTTCATCTACTCAGATGGTAATTTTCATTACTCTATATACAGTTATATCTAAGGATTTTCTTAAACATAGTTGAAAGTGACCAAGAAATTCAGAAGTCAGTGAAGACAGTAACACTGGCAGGCAGGCAACACAAAAAGTACGGTTTACTTCCTTAAGAAAGCAGTTGAAATCCTGCTAAACATTCTTTCCTGATGAACTTGAGGAAGAGGGATAGCAAGGATGTCATACAAGTTTACTGCACAAGCTGTGATAGAGTTCTCAGTTCTTACAGAAAACCTTTCAGATTTTGAAAGGACAAATTAGATTTCTTAAAATTATTAATAAAAAGGAAATGCAGGTATCAGATCAAGTAGTGTACATCTCAAAACTATACCTCAGAAAGTAACAATTTTTTTGTAGTCTGAGATTATGTGTACAAGATTACATTTTCATAGGTTTGCCAAATTATATATATATATATATACACACACACTCACACACACTCACAGCCCAAGAAACATAACCAGCTTGTGACATCTATGTATCTCTGAGATATAACTAAGCGAAGAACAGGAGAACTCAGAGTTAAATGCAGGCATACAGTATCGTGTAAGAAAGCCATAGTTACAAATGGAAATATTTTAGAACGAGACAGATACCTAGAAACAAGGAAGAACTTCAAAAAGCTTACAGGGAAATTATTTTGGTATGGAAAACATGGCACTGAAGATACTTGACAGAGCTGCCCAGAGAATCTGGAAAGATTCAAGTCATCCCAACCATTTTCTCCCTCTAATTTTGTGCCTCAATTCCTTAATTTCCACAGAAGCTTTTCAGGTTTCTATCTTCTGGTGGATCATGTCCTGAAGATAGAACCCAATTCATAACCGTGAATGTATTTAAATGACTTTTTGTTGTTGTTGTTGTTTTTGTTTGAAGAGGTGACATTAACATTGCATGGAAAAAGAGCTTCCAAGAACATAAAATGTGGATCACTAGAAACCCAGAAAATTAATAATCTGTGATCAAAATGACTGATCAAGCTCTTAAAGAACTATGGTTCTGCCATGTAATGATGATCACATAGGCCACATTCTATAATATTCATAATAAAAAAAGACTAATATGTATTTTTAAAAGCACATCATGGTTTTCCCTCATAACTGCTTCTTTGACAAAAGAAAATGGATGTATTTTAAATGTTACGGAAGCAGAAAAGTATCACAGTCTACTGTGCTTGCAACAGCAAATGGGACTTAGGAAGAAAGCACCTGGGTTTCAGATATATTGTTTAATGGAAACAATCAAGGTTTGATGACAAAAATTATTTTGGCTTTACTGAGGTGTCTGCTGAGGACAGGACTTTCCTACACCCAACCACCCACCAAACTGGTCTTTCAATAACACATAGTGAAGATAGGTTCCTAATAGGAAGACTTCGTTATTTATAGCCTCTCAAGAGTTTACCCATCTTGGCAGTAGTTCTATCATCCTCTTAAAAGGAAAGAGGAATCATCTTTGTCTGAGATTCTACAGACAAATCCTCATCTATAAATGCCTGAAGGTTGTATGCTGTAGACAATGATATAACATGGCTGCATGTTTCGAGATCTTCTGAACTAGTTCCTGAAGTCAAAAAAAACCACCCAACCAACCAAACCAAACCCCCAAACCAGTCTGCGAATTAAAAACTCCAGCCATATACTAACTTGTTCTAAAATAAAAGGACAATGAGACCAATAAACGCAACTCTCAAATTTGCTCAATAGTCTTAGAAGTTGTTCACAGAGGCCCTAAATGAAACTGTGCTAGTTGCGATAGGAAGAGACAGTATATGACCCTGAGGGGTTTGCAATCAAAACAAGTGAAACTGTTACTTCCATTTTAAGAGACAGCCAACCAAGAATTCTACATTTTTTTTGACAATGAAAGAGCATCTGTTTTAGTACCAGGTATAAGAACTGTTCCTTAGCTAAACAATTTCTTGAAATTTTTTTATTCCTTTTTTCCTAAGTTGATAACTGACCTCAAAAATCTACAAAAATTCAAAAAGCAGACTTGGGATTTTCCTAGTAAAACTCTTCATCTTCCTCCTACAAAGCCAAGACAATTACTTAAATACCTCATAAATTGGTTTCACATGCCCCTTGCAGATACAAAAATTTTTTTCCTTTTCACTTACCATAATTTGAACAACTCAAGAGACTTTGCTGGAACCTGAACTGAAGCAATATTCTTAGGAAACTCTTCAGCAAAGTACCTCTTACCCAAGAATACACAAGTCCTTCAGAGAATCACAAGAACAATCAGAAAAGACTTTGGTTTTGTTTTTCAATAGACAAAACCCTTTTACCCTAGCATTACTGATCTGGCAGATCAAAAAACCTAAGGAAGATGCCAAAAGCCAAATGCTTTTTGTGAAAAATTTCACAGAAGTCAGTCACTCTGGTAAGGTGAGGTCAAGCCAAGTTTCACCTCTCCCATGACAAAAGTTCCTCTCAAGGAGCATCAAAAGACAGCATCTCCAGCAGAAGCATAAAGCAGGCGAATGTTGAAAAACACTGTACATCAAGATCAAGAAAAGATCTGAGAAAGTAGAAATTTGAAGGAATTAAAATACTTGCCTAGGGAAATGCCATGCAACTGGGCCTATGATGAAAATATAATAAGAATTCCAGAAGTAATGAGATGGCAACTTCACTGGACCTTTTATTTCAAATGGAAGATGGTTTTAAAGAAAGCCAGGGAATGAAGATGGACTCAAAACGCTGTTGCACTCTGTTTAAAGTTCTTTAAAGCCCTACGCAAAACATAGGCTGAACAGACAGATGTCCCATACAGAAAAAGATTCCACCCACCTCAGGTTCAAGAGCATAGTAATCTCCTCCTGCTACAGCAAGGTAAAGGGGAGAAAATTAACTTTGTTTTTTTTCTCCCACCTATGTGAAGGAAGAGAATGTGTCTGAAACACTAATTCTTTGATAGAGCAAGAGAGGGCTGTCACCCTAATCATACTCAGCTATTCTGACATCCAAGTACATCTATTAAACCCAAGAAAAACCCGTGAAAGTTGTAGTTACTGAGTAGAGCTGCATTCACATTCCTTACACAGAAATTTAAGGAAGAAAATGAGGTTTTTTTGCTGTTGTTGACAGCGACTAGCTAAGTAACTTACATGAACCAAGCTGACTTGTCAGTCACCCATGTACTGCTATAACTTGCTGAGTGCCAAAGAACAAGGATAGTCAAAGAATTAATGAGTTACTAAATACTATATTTTGACAAGAAGTTTCAACCTCTGACTTGGATGTATTTGAAGTAGCAGCTTTTGTGCAAGAAGATTCCAAATCCCATTTTGTAATCTGTAAGACACATTCTCTCACCTAAAACGGTCTTCCTGCTGAAGACTGGAAGTGACAGCTTAGGAACAGAAAATGTTTAAATGCTTAAAATTCCAGAGAATGGCACCTGAAGTTGGCATGAAAACAAAGCAGCAGCTCATGGTAAAAAAACCAAAACCAAACAAACAAAACCCCACAAACAATAAAATATAATGAACAGGGATTCAAGAGAACAACACACAATGCAATAGGACTGACAGCAACGGCAAGTAGGAAGAGTAGTGCTTCATTTGGTGATTCAAGTAAGCAAAGAAAAAGATTAGGGAAAACCAATGGAATAAAGAAGAGGAACAGCATTCCGTAGATAAATAAAAACTACTTAAGAATCAAAATCAACCTTAAATCATTTGATTCTTCTAGATTTGTGTCATCTCTTAATATAAAAGACATGCTTTTATTACCTTTCTTTCGAAAGAGTGCATTTAGATAGTTTTCTGCTTGGCATTCAATCTTATCAGTGTTGGACTGTCCCTGAGATGACAGTTCCTCTGTAGGCGTTGACTGTGAAGAACCGATAACTGATGCACGATCCTAGAAGACATATGAAGATTATAACACCTTTCAGAAGTTAGTCTACTGCTAGTGCAATATACAATTATATTATTGAGCTATTGAGTGTAAAAGAACCACTGAAAAGATATTTACTATCAAGCCAAACCACCTCACTCCCTCTCATAGCCAAATTATCTTGAGTCAAAATGCAGTATCAATTCTCTGCTTCTTACTTTCATACAAAAATTGGGCGTTGGGGAGTCATGCTTGGTATCATGTTCATACTTACACTGACTGTTTCTTTGTGTAAATTACAAAAGGAACATTTCTCATCCATAGACCAGTCAGTTAGCTCTTCTGGCTCACAGTCTTAAAAGAAGAAAAAAAGCTAGATGTTTTAAACAAGTAAAAATGGAGCTTGAGAACAAAATACACATCCTACAATTCTCTTAAATAAATTCCATCATAATCTAATATGCATTTATTGGTACAATGTGGTCAGTAGTATTCAATTCTTCAGATATTTCCAAATTCTTGTCTGGCTCACATGGCTCAACTTTCAAATAGCAGAGGGCACCTTTCTTAAAAGGACAGGTAAACTCATACATTTCAATTGACTACCTATCACAGTTACTGGAGGCATCTGAATACTGTAACCAAAGCTCTGAATTCCAGTCACCATTCCTTTTAACAAAAGTATGCAAACTTGTAGTACACTAAGCTAGGAATTAGGATACAGACTCCTCGCCATTTGAGCTACATGCATTGTACTTACAATATTTTAATTTATTTGATACCATCACTGTAGATAAACCAAAACCCTATACTCACTTGTAGCACTTAATATATTAGAAGCTTTAAAGTAACTTTACATGTTTTATCTGAAGACACACTTTGGTCTTGAGGTAATATATGACTTAAACAGATTGCCAGTCCAGTCTTCTCCTACTGAATGGAGACATGCCATCTATTTTCTTTAAACAAGTTACTAATCTCCATTTCAAAAGTTAAGAGTTTTCCACCACATACTCACTCTTCCTCTTCCCGAACCACCAACTGCTTTAAACTTTTCCCAAACCAGCAGTGCTAATAGTTAAAATTAACCTTCTAATTTCTTGTTTAAATTTACCCATGGCAAGTTACTCCAGTTTGCGTTTGTGGCAACATTGTTCTTATACCCATGAACAATAACTGTTTAGGTATTTAGCACCTTTATGTAGTTACAGAGAATATCATTATCCCCCCTTTACACTTCACTAGTCCACATGGTTTTCTCTCACAAGATTCAACCCCATCTTTTCTGCACTATTCTCACTTGAACACCTGTTTCCTGAACACAGGTGACCAAGATCTCAAGATGCTTCCTTTCTTTTACCTTTACACCAGACTTCCTTAAACTGTAGACAGTACTTTTCCTACAGGATCCTAGTTGTGCATGATTCTATGACAGCTGCAGCATTTTGGCAGGTGAATATGAGTCTGATTAACCACAACACCAAGGTCCTCTCCATCCCATTCATTTCCGGTTCTTGTGCTTACAACCTAAACAACTCCCCCCCCCATTAATTACCAAATATGTTTCCTCCTGTTCTTTGTACTACTAAATTACAATCAAAGTTCTGTTAGGGAGGTTCTTGAGATTATCTGCTTTCAGTAACACACTGTGGTAGGTTGACATTGGCTGGCTGCCAACCCCCACCCAGTCGCTCTCTCACTGCCCCTCCTCAACAAGGCAGGGGGAGAAAATAACATGGAAAAACTTGTAGGTCACAATAAAGACAGGGAGATCACTTACCAATTACTGTCACAGGCAAGACAGACTCAAATTGGGGGAAACTGATTTCATTTATTGCCAATAAAATTAGATTTGCATAATGAGAGGGGCAAAACTAAAACCACCTTACCACTTCTTCCCAGGCTTCAACTTCACTCCTTCATTCCTGACTCTTCTACCTCCTCCCCCACCCCAAACAGCACAAGGAGGATGGGGAACAGAGCCTGTCCCCAGTTCCTAACAGTTCCTCTCTGCCACTCCTTCCTCCTCACATTTTTCCCCTGCTCCAGCATGGGGTCCTTCCCACAAGCTACAGGCCTTCATGAACTGCTCCAGTGCGAGTCCCTTCCAGAGCTGCTCTTCACGAACTGTTCTAGCGTGTGTCTTTTCCACAAGGCACAGTCCTTCAGGAAGGGACCGCTCCACAGGCCCAAAGTTCCTGCCAGAAAACCTGCTCCTTGCGTGGGCTCCTCTCCATGGGCTGCAATTCTTGCCAGGAGCCTGCTCCAGCATGGACTCTCTGTGGGCTGTAGCCTCCTTCAAGGCATCTCCACCTGCTCCAGTGTGGAGTCCTCCATGGGCTGCGGTGTGGATATCTGTTCCGACGTGGTCCTCCACAGGCTGCAGGTTCTACCTGCTTCACCATGGTCATCTCCATGGGATGCAGGGAATTCTCTGCTCTGGTGCCCAAAGCACCTCCTCTCCCCTCTTCTTTCTCCGACTTCGCTGTCTGCGGGCTTGTTTCCCACTCTGCTGCCCCCTGCCCTGCCCCCCCCCAACTGCTGAGCTTTTACTCTTTCTTAAATATATTATCACAGAGGCATCATCAGAAATAAAATGAATCTGAAAAAATTAGGTTCTTAAGTTGAGCGGGAACATAACCCAAGTAACTCTGTATTATTATTTAAACCTAGTTTACTCAGTTCTAAAATGCTAATTTAGAACAGAATTCTGTATTAACAACATGTTATATGGTTCCAGGGATGCAAACCAGCAGTTTTGACAGGTTGGAAAGCTGATGATCAAAACCAGACACAGGCTTTTTCTTGACTGGACAGTAACAAAAGATACTGAGTTATTTTTGCTGAATTAATCTAGCTGTCCCAGTCTGTTAGAGCTATTCCTTTAAGATGTCCACAGATTAAAAAATCCCACGCTATTCTTTCATAAGAAGTTCATGTTTTCATAGTTTTCCTTGCAACCACAATAAATCTACTTATGAATATTGGGATTCTGCACATAACTCCAAGACAGGTTTTATATTTTCAGAGAAATTCTTCTGCCTTGAAATCCTGAAATTCCACTGTTAAAAGCCTAACTAGAGAGCAATCCTTGTGTGTCGCCAAAAAAGCAAGCCTTGAGAAACATCAGCTCTACATAACACTAAATTTATTCAAAGAAGTATAAACCATGTACAACATAACACATTAAGTATGCCAGTGAGCTTAGCAAAACTGCCACCAGATAGCAGATATATACCAGATACATCAAATGCCAGGCATCCAACAGTCTCAGGTCACCACCACAAGAAACATACTGAGACCAGTATTAGTTTTCAACTACAGATAGACAAGCATGCTCTCAGAAAGATCAGAAGCACAGATTGCACTTTAAGCAGAACAAACTTTCTCTTAGCTGCATTCAATTTAGGATCATGATCATCTCCCCTCCACATTTTATCTTGCTCGGGGTCAGCTGATGAAAGATTTGCTGACAGCCTACACCACTAACCAGCCCATGAGAGAAAGTTAAGACTGTGGAAAGAGCATTTTAATACTAAGCATGGTACAGAATATTACTTGAAACCAAAGTCATTTAGTACAAAGCTGTTAAACCTATTTCCATTTTTTAAGAATAAAATGGTGAACTTTGACAAAAACTACTACCTTTTTTCATGTCTTAAGCCATTCAAATTTTTGTTTCCCCAAACCTTTTTCCGGAGGAGTCATGCCGAATTAAACAAATTAATACAGACATCTGTAGTACTGAACAGATGCCAGGCTTATGTCTTAAAATGTGAAATAATTGTCTAGTAAATCTTAATATGAGATAGCTTAAAAAAGTCAACCCTTACTTTCCAGTATTTTCTGCATTATTATGTCCCAATAAATTTTCCAGCAATTTGTCATAATTCTGAACAAATCATCCCCTTCCTTTTTATATGGCACTATTGCTTCCTAATAAAGTACATTATGATAGCTGAGGTGTTTATCATGTTCCTTCATCTTTTTAATTTCATAAAAACTTGAAGGATAGTAGAGATTTGTGTTTCTAATATAATTTTTCACTCCATTACTTTATAGACAAATATTCCAGAACAACCTAAGGAAAAATAAAACATACCCTCAAATAAACCTGTATAAAGAGGTTTTTTTCCTGGCAGAGAAAGAATGATGAGCACGCTGCTTTTTTCCCTACAAGACACTCTTTTTCCTCTGTCTGAAAGAGACTAGAACCCCAGCATATAATCCCCCCCCCAAAAAATACACACATACCAGATGATTAGAGGAAGAGCTTCCTAACAGTTTAGTTAAATATCCATAAGTGGAATGTAAAGAATAACAATTTACATGTGAATCTACTCAGCTGAAAATAGGTATAAGCAAAGGATTAAAAAGCCCTAAGGGTTCAATGATACAAGTAGTCTCGAGCTTGTTCAGAGCATGACCAAGGTCAGATGCCAAGATATAAACTTGATACCTTTGCAACCAGAAGCTGCACTATCAAAGCAGTCAGGAAAAAAAAAACCTGGTGCTGAATAATGGAGGTGATGAGAACCACTTAGGCAAGCCCAAGGTAAGCCCTATATATACACGTCATATAAGAATTTCAAGATTACAGAAAAAATCTTGCCATCTTCAGGTAACTATCTGTTGTTATGGGTGGCTATTTCAGTTTAATTAGTTTGGCTTCTCAGCAAGATCATTTCTGATGTTTACAAGATATTTTCTTTGAACAGTAAAAAACCCTAGTAAAACTTAAGCATACCCTTTACCATTTAGATTTGTCATTACAGTTCACTATTCCCTCAAGCAACTTTGAGAGAATACAATATAATAACTTAATCTATAGATCAAATACTATCTCAAGACAGAACTAAGGAGGAAATACATCAATTAACACACTCATGTTACATTTTATGCACATTGATTTTTTTTTCCTATGTTACAAAGGAGAAAACCAACAATGTAAGAGAAAAAAATGCTATTGTAGCTAAGCAGCATGTATTTCAGCCAATTCCCACACATTTCTGGATAAGAAAGCCATATAATTTCTTGAGGTTTGTTCAAGGAAACATACACTCTTGCTAATGAGGCATAATGCTGCATGTTGACAGTACTGGTTCAGTGGTTATGATGAGAAAAATGGACACCTTACAAGATGCAGTGATCTAGGCATGTTGCTAAGAGTCTAAAAACTTGGGTTCTGATTCCGATTCTACCAATTGTATATTTTGTTAACTAAGGCAAATTATTTACTTTGCATCTTAGTTTCATTATCTGTAAAGTAAAAAGTGGCACTTAAATTATGATAGTGGAAAGATTTATTACAGATTTTACTCAAGAGTTCCGTATTAATATTTATGATGCAATTCAGACCTCAAATTAGAAATAGCCTTGCATCCTACTATAAGGTCTAACTCTGCTGTGTTTGTACAAAACTCGACAATTTCAAAACAGGATTACTGAAGTTACAGATACTATATCTATAAAAATGAACCAAAAATAGTAAGGTAAGGTGAGCATCCTAGCCTAACACTCCTTCCTCTCTTCTGCAGTTGCTCCAGAAGTAAAATCAACTTTACAGATGTGTCAACCATGGAAACAGGCTTTAACTGTTGAAAAACTCGGGCTCATTACTGACAGACATTCTTGCAAATTGGAAAAAACCCCATAATTTTGAAGTTTTAAAACTAATTTATCTGAAATGTAATTTGCAGGACAAAGTCACTGGGGCACCAAATATCAAAGGTCCTCTGCAAGCAATGGAAATAGCAGATCTTAAATAGGTTACAAGAAATCTTCAACAGCATAAGGCAATAAGCTAAAACTTTTCCCACAGAACAACTCAAATATATGCATGCAGGAACTCTAAAGGAGCAATATAACACCTCTACTATGTACTATCGGGCTCCTTTAACTGTAACACTTGTATTCTGGTCATTCCCTCAGTACTTTCTGTCTTCTTACACAAAAGCAAAAAAAAAGTGTCCTGAATTTTCTTTCAAAATGTAAACCCTTGATGCAGAAGAATAATAAAGCTTTAATCACTAATCCGTGTGAAGCCCGATACATAGCAACCCATTGGAATTACAACCAGAAAAAAAAAAGGATACTGTACACTTATAACAATGCCCTGTTCCCTTTTCAAAGCAGTAATGTGCTTGTTTACCACAGCAGATGGGAGTACAGCTCATGAAAATAGGCTTTAACCCAAATTTACACATTTCTTAAATGTTTTTAAGTCTGACTAGTGGCATGCTTAGCTTTATAAGTGGCAAAAAATATTCTTAAAACATCAGTAAAGTAGTATTTCAAGTCCTCCCCATTTCGCTCGAAAATACTGTGTTATGCATATGATACAGGCAAAGGAACTTGCACAATATGAAGAGGACAAAACCATAACCAAGCTAAAGCAATCATTCCAAACCTATTCTAAGCAAATATAAACAGTACATGCCACTCTGCCTCATGTATTAGCAGTATACAAGTTACATGCTTTACAAATTACACTATCAGATAATAAATTGTAAAGAAAAGAAATGGAACATTTTGAAGGTTCGATAACAGAAGGAACATTTTTTAGAGCCATGAAAATGAACTTGACAGAACACTTCTTTCACAACTTCAAAGCAATTTTGTGCTGCATTTTCCTCCTCCTCTGCTTTTGTTAAAGACAGGTAAATAATTTCATACTTAACTAACTAAAGACTCAGGTATTATTGACAGCTATTCCAGCAAAACAAACCCATTTGGAATAAGGCTAGGTCTTATAAGGGTAATGGAAAATACATATTTATATACACACTTAAATATAGATACACTTTTTACATACATACATGAAATTGTATAAAAATAAAAAGCTTAATTTTTATATACACAAAGATGAAAAAAAAAGCTTAAACTTTCTTGGCCACTACAAGAAAACCAAACTAGCATTCATTACCTTCCTTTCCCCAATTAATGTTGATAGGAAGCTGAGCAGCTTGTCTTCCCTTTTTAAAAGCTGTTCAAAAAATGAAGTAGAAGATGCAGTATTCCAGAAAAGTAAGTCTCTCATAAGAGCTTCTCAGGAAAGCTTAGCTAATCCAAAATTTCCCTGCACAGGAACAAAATCTAGGTACCGTTTTACCTAGTGTTTTGCCTGTGCACAGTATTGACAAGAACATGATGAAATAAACATTAGAAAGAAAAACAATTTAAGATTTCCTTTTTAGAATTCAATATATACTTTAAACTACCTTTAACTAAAAGAAAACCTAATAAATTTAACTTCATTGCACTAAAAGCTGGTTCATTTACCTTCAAATAAACTGAGGTCTCTTCGTAGCCTTGGTCCATAAAGCCCTTCTAAAATACTTTCAAAACCTGGAGACAAAAGAAACATTTAAAACAGTAAATCAAAAGTTTCTTAAAAGAAAGCAAATTTGAGAACACTGGCAACAAGTATTCTCAAATTCTGAGAGAAACTCCAAAAATTGTTACATTTATCACGCAAATATTTACTCCTTCCATTATAGTACTATTCAACAGAATTAGAAGATAAAAATAAGACAAGGCAACTGCCATCTGCACACAATCAGCCTATTAAGCCATGCCCCAACAACCTCATTAGCCTTAAAATAACTACCACAGAATCTTAAAGGTGGCAGGATTAGCCTCGTAGCTCTACACGAGTGAAGTAGTCTCTCTTACACTGAGAATTAGAATCGGGGGGGGGAACACGGGGACCCTTCAAAATCAGAAGCTTCTTGTTTATGATCACCTGAATTTACATAATCTGAGTAGGCTAATATTTCTACAAATATAAAAAAAGCTTAATTTGCTTCTGATATTGTAACAGTTCTCTCTAGTCCTCTGTATCTGTACAAAAACATTTTAAAATTGAGGATTAGATAAATCCAATTATTTTCCAGATTTACCAGCTAGTCTGTTCAGGTATTTGGTAAAATCACATACCACAACAAGTGAGAAGAGACACAGAGCAAACCAAATGATTAAAAAAACCCCCACAACAAAAAAAACACCAGAAGAGGACATGCATGACAACTGATGAAATACAGTGAGAATTTACATTATCATCAGTATAACAGAAGTTTTGTTCAATATAGAAACAGTTTCTAAGTGCCCCCTCTTTTCTCCTTCCAAATAATAAGCTTCTTTTCAACTAAGAGGATAATTCAAAGCAGCATTTGAAGGTTCTCATTCTTCATACTCAAGACCTCTCTATTTATTTCTATTTTGATTTTCCACTTTTCTTTGTAATAAGTATAGTCCTATGCGACTATATCCAAATTAAGTGACAAAACCACTGTCCTCGCACAAATACATATATATGCACACACACTTTTTAAACACAGTCTACAAAAACTAGAAAGCAAAAATCCAAGGCCCAAGCGTACACTAAAAATTACCTTAAAGCATTATCCACCGACTCTTAGATTCAACGTAATATAAATTCACATCATACTAGCATTGCACAAATTAGCAGTTCTTCTGGCTTCAAAGGGTTATGGACAAAAAAAAAGCAAGAGCAATGAAGAAGTCTGAAGTTAAGATAGCAATTCCCCAAACACAACAGTCTGGAAATATAAAACACACTATGTGTATTATTATGATCATTAATGTTATAAACTGCAAGCCACTTTAGCTCAGCAGCTAGCCAATACTTAGGTTCTTGAAAGTTATTATCACTGGGTAAAGAAATGAATGGAGTGCAGTATCTCTTGGAGACAGTTGTACTTATTCCAAAATACCAAACACTAACTCCCATTTCTNTTTTTTTCCTGAGCAAAGGACACACCAACCCACTTCTCTGTTAGTTCACCAAACTTAGTCCATCCAACCCACCCAAAGCAACACTTCTCTTACAAGTCCTCCCAGAACTTCCCCATGGAGCCACAATTTAGACATACTCAATGTGATCATTTGCTTCCTCACCTTTGGATACTGGATCCTTAATTT
>WAAD01006828.1:9791-21359 GCA_013389945.1 Fregata magnificens
AACTGCTTCATTTCAAGAGTTTCCTAATGAAAGCAGAGATTGTATTTAACAACAAAAGAAAGATTAGGAAGCATAGTCTTACTATAGCATGTTAGGCTCATAGTAATAAGATTACAGAATTGAGCCCTTAGGAAATGACTCAGAAAATTAATTAAAATTGCTAATAAATCATGCTGGCTTGATGGCCTAATGGCAGTATGCTGTGCACTGACACATCGGAGACATTAGTTTGATTTCTCTGCTCCAGTCTCCCTCATTCCTTGAGGCAGTTAAGAGCTAGCAGTATTGTGGAAACAGAATATTTAGTCCAAGCAATTGTAGGGACAAGAGAATCAAGTCTTAGGGGACTTAGCAGTGATCCTCACAACTGATTAAAGAGTGACATTGAGTTCTTTCAAGCTGGAACCTTTTGTAGCATGAGGCCTTTACAGGGATGTTGTGTAAAATGAGCTAAAAAGAGCTTTTGGGCTTGATGAAAAAACTGGGGTTTGTAAGGGGTGGGGGGATTTGTTTACACTTAATAGAATGGTGATACAAAAAAGGATAAAGAGAGCATCTAACTGTCAGCTTAGAATAAAAAGTGTAATTAAGCATATGTTTTTATAAGCATATATTTTTATAAGCATACCAAGGAGGAGGGGTAAATTAGCTCATATAAATGGTGTTTACACTTCTCATAGCAACCCTGTTGCCTTAAAAAAAGTTTACTTCATGAAAGGTGGGCAGGATTGCTCTTACATGAAGTAATTTTCAAATCTTTTCACCTTAAAAGAGGGCACAGGCCACTTCTATTCTGCATATCTAGAAACACCTGCCAAGTACATGCAGGTCACCTTCCAGGAGGCTGTTGGAAGCAATGCATAGAGAACCTGCCAGAGTCCTGCCTCAAAGACTCTGCAGTAGGTGACATAGCCATTTTAGGACTTCTCTATCCCTTCAGAGCTAAAATGTCTTTAAAAAATACTTAGATACCAGCATGGGCATGTTAACAACTCCTAGTTGCCTATTTTAAACAGTCCAGAACATTTACCTTTGAACTCAGAAGGAAACAACTTAGCCAATTGATGGATATGTAGCTAATCACCACAATCCCGATGAACCTGAAATCAGTTTCACTGTGAAAAACAGAGAACTAAGCTCAGGAAATAACTGACAAGAAAATTAATATGCTCTACCACTGTTCATTTAGGAATAATCAACATCTTTGCTGTTGTAACAGTACATATTCAATCTTTACAATACAACACCTGAGATCTTTCTGCAGTTTTTCACCTGCCTGTAAAGGTCCATCTTGAAATTCATAGCCCTGAGCCTTCCCAACACAGGTGCAGTTTCTGTGCATGACTAGAATAAATTCCATAATGCCTTGCACTGATAATAGAACTATTTGCAGCAAGGAGTCCTTAAAAATATTAGAAATGTTAACATGTATTCACCAGAGAGTTTAACACCAACCTGTATTCATTTCACTATGTTTTTAGTATGTAATGGTGTGAAAACTGATCTCTACAGTATGAACCACAATTATGCACTCAGAATACAAAACCTTATTATGATGGAACACAAAGTCTCTCGAATAAAAAAAAAAACTTAATAGTTTTGCATTTGTTAAGACATTTGTCTTTTACACAACTCAGAAGATGAAAAATATTTTGTGCCAAAATAGATGAACAAACAGAAGGTGTGAGACCTTCATGTGAGGATGCAGAACATCATTGCACTAACTGTGGGGTGAGTTGGTAGGTTGTGTGTCTGTAGCTCTGCAGCAGATGGACACAAGTTCTTCAGGCAAGACAGGAACAGAATAGTAGGAGGAGGGTCTTTCTTCATGTCAATAGCCAGGCATCTATAGTCAGGCTACCCCATGGAATGAGCAGCAGGCTGGCCAAGACTATGAGGGTCGGGATCAGAAGAGAGAACAAGGAGGGTACCTTTGTGGTGAGAGTTTGTTACCAACCACCCTATCAAATGAGTAAGTGGACAAAGTTACTTTTTAAGCAACTCAGGGGAGTCTCTGTATCATTATCCCCTGGTTTACAGGAGACAGTAAGCTCCCTGACATCTGCTGCAAGGGCAACTTACTGGGACACAAACAATACAGGGGGTGTGGGTAGGAGTGCTGGAGTGTGCTGGGAACAACTGCTTGTCACAGAAGCTGGATCAGCCAGGAAGTGGCAGTGGCTTTCCTGGACCTGCTACTTATAAACAAGGAAGAACCATTTGGGGGTGAGACAATCAATGGCAGCCTTGTCTGTAGCAACCATGATACTCGGGAAAATGTATAGATGACTCAGGAGACTGGCTTGGCTAAACATGGAACACGTGACTGAGCTCAGATACCAAACAGATTTACAAAGGAGCTGGAAGTGAGAAGAGGCTACAAAGGAAGATTGTAGAACAGTTTCCCATGTATGCAGGAATGCTATTAGGAGAGCTAGGACTCCCTTAGAGTTGAGACTTGCAAGGGATATCAAGGGCAACAAGAAAAGCTCCTATCACTACACTAGTAGCAAAAGAATAAACAACAAAAATCTGGACACAGTGATGAACAGCCTGACTGATTTCAGGAAAAATGGCTGCAGATAAGGTACAGGTACTCAGTATCTTCTTTGTCTTAGTCTTTACCAGCAAGGTCTCCCAGGTCTTTGTGCCTAAAGGCCGGGTTCAAGCAGGAGAGGAGCTGCCAGCACCGGGTGAGAAGCAAGTCAGGGATTTAGTCCGTGGAACCAGGTTTGCATCTGAAGATGATGACAGAGTTGTCTGATGTTGTTTCGAAGTTGCTCCCTATCATCTTTTAAATGTCATGGAGGTTGGGGAATGTTTCAAACAACTACAGAAAGACAAATATTGCACTCATCTTTAAAAGATGCCAAAAGAATGATCCAAAGAAGTCCAGGCTCATCAGCCTTGCTTCAGTCTCTGAGACAATCATGGAGCAAGCCCTTTTGGAGCACATTTCTGGGTACATGAAGGAGAAGAGGATGTCTGGGAAAAGTTAGCCTGGAGGTATCCACCAGCTACAGTCCTGGACTTGAGAATGTTCTTCAGGAGGTGTTGGAAAAGTAAATCCACATTTGTTTTACCCCATTGCCTGTATCCAGGTATGTCCCTGCCTGCTGCATAGATGATCTGCATACAGCTGACTGCTGCCATTTATCTCAGCTGCCACTGTAGTTATATTAAAAAGGTATAACTACAGCAGGAATTTCAATTACATATATAAGGGAAATTTTTTCAACATGAGGGTGGTCAAACATTGGACCAAGCTGACCACAGAAGTTGTGGAATCTCACACCTTGGAAATATTTGGACTTGACTGGACACAGTCCTGGGAAACCTGGTCTAAGTCAGCTCTGCTTTGAGCAAAGGTTGGACAGGATGCCTTCCACAGGTACCTTCCAACTTAAACTATTCTGTGATTATGTGACAGTGAAATCTTTTCTGAACAGGACATATTTTTTCTATGTGGCATTGGTGAAGAGATGGAAGTTAAGCTGTGTTGAAAACAACTTGGATAACTACAATCAGCATGCTGGTGTCCTACCAGAAAACAGCAGCAATCCCTTAACCAGCACATTCTGTTTGAATGTGTTTTTTGAGTTGTTGTCTTAAGATCGTTGCAGATACAGTCCCACATCCCAGGTGAGTGTCATAAATGGTTATACAGTGGGTGTCTGTTTTTGAACAGAAATTGCATCTTTGTCAAAACTGATGTCTAGGCTTGAGTGAAAAATGTTTGTTTTGACCAAGCAACCTGTTTTACTGGAAAAATCCTTGTTAGATGTACTGGATTCCTTTCTAACTGCAAAAGCTTGAATTATCTGACTTCAAAATATGACCCACTACAAATAGTTCTGCTGTGAAACAGAAAAAACAGAGAGATTCATTCTGGTAAGATACTGTAAAAGAAAAAAAAAAGCCCACACCACCTTATCTATCAGAAAACAATCTTCCTATCCAAACACTTATCTATTTTACCACATCCACACTGTTAGAATACAAACCTTGCTTGCAATGCCCCTTCAGGAAAGAATTAAGATTATGTTATTTTTACCAAAGTTTGTTTAAAACCTGAGCAGGTTTGTTTAGAATCTGAAGTTATATCACCCATGAACTTTTACTAGCATCAATACTAACATAAATACAGAGATAAATACTGATGCTACACTAGAATGTGTTCAGAGCATATATTAATAGTAATGGTAATGACAAAGAAACTGAGGTCACAGCACCAAAGCAAGCTCTTTTATGTCAGTAGCTAATAATAACAACATCTGAGTGGATGAGGAAGAAAATGAAAGGAAATCAAGCTGAAGACAGAAATTCATTGACAAGAGGCAGCAAGAGTGGCACAGTGATGTGTCATTGGTAAAAGGGGGACATTGTGGCTCTCTTGTTCACAAGAAGGCCATCACTGTTTGGAGGATGAAAAAGAATTTGCCTTAGCACTGTCTTTGGTGCCACACTCATTTCACATGAGAGGGTGCAGAACATGCATAGAATCATAGAATCATAGAATCATTAAGGTTGGAAAAGACCTCTAAGATCATCAACTCCAACCATCAACCCAACACCACCATGCCTCCTAAACTAGGCCCTGTAGTGCCACGTCTACACCTTTTTGAACGCCTCCAGGGTTGACGACTCCACCACCTCTCTGGGCAGCCTGTTCCAATGCCTAACCACTCTTTCGGTAAAGAAATTCTTCCTGATGTCCAGTCTAAACTTCCCCTGATGCAACTTGAGGTCATTTCCTCTCATCCTATCGCTAGTCTCTTGGGAGAAGAGTCCAACACCCGCTTCCCTACAACCTCCTTTCAGGTAGCTGTAGAGAGCGATAAGGTCTCCCCTCAGCCTCCTCTTCTCCAAGCTAAACAGCCCCAGTTCTCTCAGCCGCTCCTCATAAGACTTGTTTTCTAGACCCTTCACCAGCCTCGTTGCCCTTCTCTGGACACGCTCCAGCACCTCAGTGTCCTTCTTGTACTGAGGGGCCCAAAACTGAACACAGTACTCGAGGTGCGGCCTCACCAGTGCCGAGTACAGGGGCACGATCACTTCCCTACTCCTGCTGGTCACACTATTCCTGATACAAGCCAGGATGCTGTTGGCCTTCTTGGCCACCTGGGCACACTGCCGGCTCATGTTCAGCCGGCTGTCGACCAGCACCCCCAGGTCCTTTTCCGCCGGGCAGCTTTCCAGCCACTCTTCCCCAAGCCTGTAGCGTTGCATGGGGTTGTTGTGACCAAAGTGCAGGACCCGGCACTTGGCCTTGTTAAACCTCATACAGTTGGCCTCGGCCCATCGATCCAGCCTATCCAGATCCCTCTGCAGGGCCTTCCTTCCCTCGAGCAGATCGACACTCCCACCCAGCTTGGTGTCATCTGCAAACTTGCTGAGGGTGCACTCAATCCCCTCATCCAGATCATTGATGAAAACATTGAACAAAACCGGCCCCAGAACCGAGCCCTGGGGAACACCGCTCGTGACCGGCCGCCAACTGGATTTCACTCCATTCACCACCACTCTCTGGGCTCGGCCATCCAGCCAGTTTTTTACCCAGCAAAGTGTATGCCCATCCAAGCCGTGAGCTGCCAACTTCTCCAGGAGAATGCCGTGGGAGACCGTGTCAAAGGCCTTACTAAAGTCCAGGTAGACAACATCCACAGCCTTGCCCTCATCTACTAGGCGGGTCACCCGGTCATAGAAGGAGATCAGGTTGGTCAGGCAGGACCTGCCTTTCATGAAGCCATGCTGGCTGGGCCTGATCCCCTGGTTGTCCCGCACCTGCCCGGTGAGCTCACTCAAGATGAGCCGCTCCATGATCTTCCCGGGCACCGAGGTCAGGCTGACTGGCCTGTAGTTCCCCGGCTCCTCCTTCCGGCCCTTCTTGTAGATGGGCGTCACATTGGCTAGCTTCCAGTCATCCGGGATCTCCCCCGTGGACCAGGACCGCTGATAAATGATGGAGAGCGGCTTGGCAAGCTCCTCCGCCAGCTCCCTCAGCACTCTCGGGTGGATCCCATCCGGCCCCATAGACTTGTGAGCGTCCAGGTGGCGCAGCAGGTCGCTGACCGCTTCCTCCCGGACTGTGGGGGGTTTCTTCTGCTCACGGTCCCTGTCTTCCACCTCAGGGGGCTGAATACCCTGGGGATAACTGGTCTGACTATTAAAGACTGAGGCAAAGAAGGCATTAAGTACCTCAGCCTTTTCATCATCCTTGGTGACAATGTTCCCCCCATGCACCAGAGGAGGGAGATTCTCCCTGGCTGTTTTTGCTGTTAATGTATTTGAAAAAACATTTTTTATTATCTCGTACAGCAGTGGCCAGATTGAGCTCTAGCTGGGCTTTTGCGTTCCTGATTTCCTCTCTACATGAAGGTTCTGCTTCTCTTCTCAAACATCCCTTGAAGAACTTGCCCTGTAGAAGTAAGACAAAAGGGTTCCTCTTCCAGATACTATGACATGAAGGAGTACGAACAGGCTACTATTGCTACTTCCATCTACCACAAAGTGTTAAGACTCTCTACTGATGATTTCATTCACCATTAACGTGTAATATCTTTCTTCTTCATGTGAAAGGAACAGTGAGTAATGAAAGAATTTCTGTTGGGGGGCTGTCAATGACCTCTGTGTAAAATGGCCTAGAAATATTACAGAAGGAATTGGAACCTAGATGTCACTAGGGAAAAAAAAAAAATCACTTCTTTCCCATAACTTTCCCATAACTGCCCTAGAGTAAGACTTATGCTATCTGTTGTGTGGCCCAGAAATCCTTTTGTGAGACAGGTCAAACACAGGTTATACAGAAATTGAAACATAAGGAAGAGTGAACTATCCATATCAAAGTGTATGTGTACTGGGTTTGGATGGCAAGGTTTTGGTAGTGGGGGGTCTGCAGGGGTGGCTTATGTGAGAAGCTCCTAGAAGCTTCCCCTATGTCCGATAGAGTCAATGCCAGCCAGCTCCAAGACAGACTCACCGCTGGCCAAGGTTGAGCCCATCAGCAACGATGGTAGCACCCCTGTGATAACATATTTAAAAAGGGGGAACAAAAAAACTGCACAGTTGCAGCTGGAGAGAGGAGTGAGAATATGTGAGAGGAACAGCCCTGCAGACACCAAGGTCAGTGAAGAAGGAGGGGGAGGAGGTGCTCCAGGCACCAGAGCAGAGATTCCCCTGCAGCCCATGGTGAAGGCCATGGTGAGGCAGGCTGTCCGCCTGCAGCCCATGGAGGTCCATGGTGGAGCAGATATCCACCTGCAGCCCATGGAAGACCCCACGCTAGAGCAGCTGGATGTGTCCGAAGGATGCTGTGGCCCCGTGGAAAGCTTGCACTGGAGCAGGCTCCTGGCAGGACCTGTGGACCTGTGGAGAGAGGAGCCCACGCTGGAGCAGGTTTGCCGGCTGGACTTGTGAGCCTGTGGGGGACCCACGCTGGAGCAGTGTGTTCCTGAAGGACTGCACCCCATGGAAGGGACCCATGCTGGAGTAGTTTGTGAAGAACTGTAGCCCATGGGAGGGACTCACGTCAGAGAAGTTCGTGGAGGACTGTCTCCCATGGGAGGGACCCCATGCTGGAACAGGGGAAGAGTGTGAGGAGTCCTCCCCCTGAGGAGGAAGGAGCAGCAGAGACAAGGTGTGATGAACCGACTGCAACCCTCATTCCCCATCCGCCTGTGCCGGTCCAGGGGAGAAGGTAGAGAATTCAGGAGTAAAGTTGAGCCAAGGAAGAAGAGAGGAGTGGGAGGAAGGTGTTTTAAGATTTGGTTTGTATTTTCTCATTATCCTACTCTGATTTGTTGGTAATAAATTAAGCTAATTTCCCTGAGTTGAGTCTGTTTTGCCCATGATAGTAATGGGTGAATGATCTCTCCCTGTCCTTATCTCAACCCACAACCCTTTCATTGTATTTTCTCTCCCCTGTCCTGCTGAGAAGGAGAGTGATAGAGGGCCTTGGTGGGCACCTGGTGTCCATCCAGGGCCAACCCACCTCAGTATGATAAAAGACACATTAGAAGAAAGAATGTCCTTGGACTTTTTAAAAGTACTAATATGACCAGTGTGGAAAATTGCTAATGTTTTGTGCTGGAACACACTTATCTGGTTTTCAACAGTCTCACTAATTAACCCTGACAATCCTTAAATGTAATTGTTACCCCAATTCCAAAGATGGAGAACAGTAGGAATAGATAGAATCTACAATGTTTTACTTCACACTGAACTAGCAGAAGACATAGGAATAGTGTAGCAATGGTACTGTTTAGCTCATTGATGCAATGGTCCAAAACCCGTTCACTGTTATGAGATCACAGAAGAGCAATCGTGATCACTTTTAAAGTTTGATGCTCTACATCTTACGGATAACCAGTGTAGACAGTAACTCTCCCAACTTGTTTCCAGTTCTACTGGTAAAGACATTTTATGCTCTTCATTTCTCACAGACAATCAATTCTGATATTGAAAGACAAATGGGTTGTGAAGAAAACTTTAATTATAGTAATTTCATTTTTAACCAAGGAGAAAAAAAAGAAGGATCACAATTCATTTATATAAAATAATCTTAACTTTATTTTGTGTATAATTGCTGATTTGTTCAACTGAAATAATTATACACTTTCCACCGTCATTGGATTAGAATAATGAATTAAGTAAGTACAATCACTGGTATCCCAGCTATTATACACTGACTTTAAGAAATAATAATTTCATCCACATGACCATGTTGTTCACCAAGACTGTTATTTTATTAATCCTTATGATCCAAACAATGCTCTGTTCGTGTTCCAGCACACAGCGGGTGGGAGAATAGATTTGTTAAGCTGGGTGGGTTTAACCTTCTTTTATGCGTTCATTCAATTTTATGTTCATTTACTTGTTGTACACATATGGTGGTAGAAACTGCTAAAGAAATAACTGTTATTCTGCAAACAAGGCAACACACAGAAACACATGCAAGATTTCCAATCTTTCTTTTGGAAGCTTTGTGATTAAAGACACATTTCTTCTTCTATGTCTGAGGGTTTACACCATGGATTTCCTTAACCGTTTCACCAGATATTCACAAATTTGGACCCATAAAGGGACAAAACTGGTGAGAATCAACACGATGTTTTACAGACAAAAGCTATGGCAGTAACATCAAATCTTCTGTAGCTTTAAAATGATGCAATTACTTTCCCAAACTATGTAAGTGGGAAATATCCTTTTCCCATCAGAACAGTACACATTATATTTCTTATTACTCTTGGAATTATTACATTTCATAGCTATTTCAGACGGTATGTTACCTTGATTCTAATGGAGTAAGGAGAAAAAAAGAATCGCAGGTAAAATAAAGTTCTTAGTCAGAGGTATGCTGTAGGAAAAAAACATACTAAGCATTCAGCTCACATGCTTCTTTAAGGTGGCTGGCTTCTGCTTTCAGTCTCTGTACCATACCGTAGCTAAACATCATGAATAATTATGAAAAGAAGTGGTATAATAAGCCTAAAGAGGAAAATGCATATTGCATTAGAATAAACAGAGTATTTTAAAATTTTATCATTGACAAGTGTATTCAATTCTTCAGTAAAATACTGCAGGTCAGGGGAGTAGGAAATCTGTTTCTCCAAAGGGCTTTTTTTCCCCTTATTTAGGCATTTGACATACAGTGATGGGTTCACTGAAACTGCCTCTTTTACACATTAAGCCTTTTGAAAGGCTTCCATTTTTTTCTTCCTAGAGGCTATTTGTTTCATGACAGCATTGTCTACATTCCTCACAAAAATGCAGGCATTTGTCCTTGTGCTAAATGCTGACATCCTCTGATAAGAAGAAAGCTAAAAGGGGGAAGAATTGAAGGTCAAGATGTTTATTTTGCTCTCAAGTGAACATAGTAGATAAATACTTTCCAGTGACTTCCTACTTGCTACAATATAAAGTTTATAGATGAATTGGGATGAACATCTACATTACCATTACTCTTAAAAGAAAAGCAAACCTCAGTTGCAAAAGCTCCTCTTTAAACACAGGGCAGGAAGTAAACGCTATGTATTATTGTGCTCACTTCATCTTCTCCTTCTATTCTTTTTCAGGTTAGTTTAAAATTTCTGTTCATTACAGAAAATCAAAACAGCTGTCAGTCATATTCCAAAGGAACAAATCAACCCTAAGAGAACACATCTGAAATGTTGATATATAGTTCTACGTCATGTTGTGGTAGAATGTTCAGATGAGATGACGACTGCTTCACTACTCTCATCCTGGAAATTTCATATAAAATTGCCTTTGACTTTTACTGTTGGATTAAGAAACATGCAGAAATTGTTAGCATCTTGCTCCTCTCTCTACATATTTTCCAGTCTTATGTGTTCTAAAATTCTGAAACTTTGATTTCTGGAATCCCAAACAAGTACGGTAAGAGCACAAAAGTGAAAATAGCATTCTTGACTTACAGAATGCCTTGGCTAGAGAAGGACATGATAACTTTCTCTATTAGGGATTTTAAAGAACCCAAATTTCCTGTACAAGTGAAAGTGTGAATAAGGAGAGCAAAAGAGGATGTCGCAGTGATGATGAAAAGATATATCTAGTCCAGTTTTAAATAAGTGACAATGACTTGGTTTAAGCTGTCCTGTGCAGGGCAAAGTCTGTAAAAGTAATAGCTGAGGGTAACAAAGTTCAGACAACTTCACAGTGAAATAAAATGTTAGATACACTTGTAAATACCTTTTCAGATCTCAGGTTACCACAGTGTTACTCCCTTTTTCCCTCCCATTCCCTTCATCCTCCAGTGACATCTAGTAAACCAGGCTACTTCTGTTAAAAGAAGCAGAATATAAATCCCCAGATAAATTGGGATAATTTCTATCAGACCTACTTAAATGGTTAGAGCATGTGTTAGACTAAATGACTCCACTGGAGGAGTTATGACTCTTACAGACAAAACTAAGTGTAAGTTTGGACTCAAAATAACGTTGGAACCAATGACAGCTGATGTATGTTCAGTGTTCATAATCAGACCACTTTTGTGTTAACACAGCTTTAAAAGACTTGAATTTTAAATACATGTTGGTGAAAGTTTAGACAGTAGACTATAGTATAGAATAATTTTTTTACTTGTTTGGCAATCGATTAGGATACTGAAAAAAATTTTCTGATCATGTATGCAGAAAAATCTTGAAGCATGCTGTAAATGTGATGATTATTATTAAATATCTACAGGACTGCACAGATTATTGTTATTAACTTTACTACAAACTGCTCCCAGGTAGGAAATGGCATTCCTTTTTCTTTTGTTTCCTGTGAGTATCATATGGTCTTTAATTACATAACTAGAAACTACANCTGACTGCTTAATGAGGTACCATTAATATTTTACTTTTTCCTCATTTTTCTATGTATAAACTTACGCCTTATTTACACCACAGTATGTAGATTTTACTCTGGATACTTGATTAACAATTTCTTCATGGGTACGTTTTTATTCATTTAATAATTAATTGGAAAACAGGAATCTAGCTGACTCAATTACTGGAGAGACTCCTGTAACTGTCTGCTCTATGCAATTGTCTTAAGTCATCCAAGGCG
>WAAD01006831.1:0-16152 GCA_013389945.1 Fregata magnificens
GGCAACAAAGCTGGTGAAGGGTCTAGAAAACAAGTGTTACGAGGAGCAGCTGAGAGAATTGGGGCTGTTTAGCTTGGAGAAGAGGAGGCTGAGGGGAGACCTTATCGCTCTCTACAACTACCTGACAGGAGGTTGTAGTGAAGCAGGTGTTGGACTCTTCTCCCAAGAAACTAGCGATAGGACGAGAGGGAATGGCCTAAAGTTGCGTCAGGGGAGGTTTAGACTGGACATCAGGAAGAATTTCATTACCGAAAGAGTGGTTAGGCATTGGAACAGGCTCCCCAGAGAGGTGGTGGAGTCGTCAACCCTGGAGGCGTTCAAAAAAGGTATAGATGTGGCACTCCAGGGCCTAGTTTAGGAGTCATGGTGGTGTTAGTTGATGGTTGGACTTGATGATGTTAGAGGTCTTTTCCAACCTTAATGATTCTATGATTCTATGATAAAAGAAATAAAATCTATATCTTTTCCAAACTTTCCTGAAGCAAAAGCATAACAAAATAAAGGAAACAGGTGTAAAGTCAAGCTACGCATACTTGGGTGTCACGCTCTCTCAATTTGTTACTATCACACGTTTTAGTAATAGCAGCGAGTGCAATATTAGTACTGCCAATGAGCCTATGAAGTACAATAATTGTTATTAAAACTTAATATATTCATCACAGCATGAAAGACACCCCAGCCACTCTGCTCTCGGTGAAATCCTTTAGCATCCCAGACTCCATAAATGAGGAGTTAGTGAAATGGCTCCAGGCCTGATTGCACCTGCTTCAGCGAGCTGTCCTTTCTCAGCAGAAGCACCTAAGCATATGTTGAATTTTAAGCAGAGGCTGGACTGTGGTGACTATTTGAATAAAAAGCAGAATCCCCACTTTTCTAGCCAGAAAGCTGCAAGGCAAAGATCTGCCCATGGGAGACACGGGTCAGCAGCAGAAGACAAGGGAGCCCAGCTCGTCAGCCATCCCATCAGTAGCCCTAAGCATTCACGGAGAGAGATACACCAGGAGAGCTAACCCACACGCTTTGATTTTAGGCAGTCCCTTACTGACTTATCAAGATAAGTTATACCAAGCCCAGGAACAATATTTTTATGCTAACAACAGTTTTCAAACCAAAATGTTTGGTATCTGTCTTTGCCCGGTATTATTACAAGAAATGTTAGTTGAAGACAAAAACAGGTTAATATTCAGCTGTCATAAATCACCATAGTCCTAACTTTAGCTAATGCTGATTTTCACTATTCCCCCCAATAAAGTCTACCACTTTAAAGAAATATAAACTAACTTATCTTAAATATTACTGCATTGAAATAAATTAAATTCCAATAATATGCCATTAAAAATGCTTTATAGATTTTTTTTTTTTTGACTTGTTTCACATGTATAAAAAAACCAAAAGGATTTAAACAAGGGAATACAATTACAATCCATTAAAAGACATTGCAGTTTGGGCAGGAAGAATAATTCTATTCTTTAAGGCATAGAAAGAGAACTCGGGGGAAAAAGTGCAAATGTATTTATCTGCAGCACTAAGTGGTTGAAGCTCTCCCTTTGAGGTATTATCTCTACTATCTACTGTCTCCAGAGTATTTTAAAAAATACTTCCTTTTTTTTATAAACTTGATTTACCTCCAAAATGCTGACACATTTTCACTCAGGTTTCTCTGTTCTAAGATATTTATGGAAGCTGCACGACAGTATCATGCTCCACTGCCACAGTTTCTAATCCTTCCTTTTTCTATTTTTCACTTTTCTCAGTTTAAAAAAAAGAAGGATCAATACATGGGTTCCCAGGAGAAGAACCCCCTTACCCAAAAACTTCCTCTCACAAAAGAACTTATTATTGTTTTTACTTGTTTGAGTTCTGCAAAGTGCCATTTGACAGAAAAGCCGAACACTTCATTAAGAAAAAAAAAAAAAAAATCTTAAATGTCATTCCTTTTTAGCATGGGAAGAACACTACTAAATGAAGATACAGCTCCTTTTCCAGACAGAGTGAACACTAATTTTTCTCTCTTGCAGAAAGGCTGTCATTCCTGTGATTAGTATAATTTTATTACGTTCCTCTGCATTCTATCTATGTGTATATATGCATTCAAATACATATGAATCAGCCTATTTATTATGTTATAATGCAAACATTGGACTACGATAGTGTTTTCTGAATTGTCTTCTCCTCCCACATTCTGTATTTGTTTACTGTTGTACCAAAACCCACAATCCTCCCCTTCCCAACCAAAAACGATATCAAAATCAGTCTTTTTACTCATAAATGTAACTTCAAAATGTCTGCTCTGGCTACAGTAAAGCTCTATAACTTGTGAGTAGCCCATGACCAGCCAAAACTGCTGAAGCCTCTGAATTATGTGGTGGGGCTGGCACTGCCTGTATCCCACTTCCATGCCAGCTTTTGCATCCGTGTCAGAATTGCTCGCTTTACCATTTGTGAAATTGTTTTGACAGCTGTTCATATACGGCCAGTTAATCCAAGCTCAGTAACACAATTTTAAATGCTACTTCAGACACTAGAGATGTTCCAGGGTACACAAGTTTACTGGCCCTGATTCAGAAACTATTCCAAGTGACATTTCTGAAAGAAGACAGCATGTCCAGTGGATGGGAACTTGCAATTTAGCTAACACAAGTCTTTAAAACTTCTTGGTTTTATGACAAGCGTCTTTAAAGAAGGCACCTTCAAAATATCAAAACATTCATTTAGACTATATGGTTCCATATAACAGTTCCTTGAGTCCTACTAAATAAAGCCAACTCCCAGTCATCCACGTGCTACAGATGCAGACGCACATCTCTGGTTGTCTGCTGGATTAATGAGAGTTCAGAACAGCTTATTTAGTTGAGACCCAGGATCAGCCGAATTTCAAGAACACGTAAACTGGCTTTAGCACAGCAGATATCATAAATCAATACAGTGAGCTGTACCCGTGCTGGCCTAGTAAAGTCTAAGTGCAGATAACTTGAGTGAGCTGGTATTTTCAGCTCAGGGCAGGCACTGTCAGGGGAGGTTGGGCTCCATATGCTTCCATTTCCATGTCTGTAGTCCATCCTCCAGAATATTTGCTGCCTGAGTTTTCCCCACGATCCTGGATATTTCACACACACACCCAATTTCCACTAATCAGGTAGCAAAAGGCCGGTTACTGCCACCATCCCTGAACATTACCGATGCAGTTGCACACCTCAGCAGTGTAGCACAGAAGAAAACTCCTTGGTTTATGCTTTCAGAGGAGTAGTTTTAATGAAAATGTTGATCTTTGGGCTAGGTCTATTTGACTTCTGTTTACACACCTTTGCAGAGCCTAGCATAAACTCCAAGGCCAGGACCTTGACCCTGACCTTTGTTCTGACATAAAATAGAAATTAAGCCTATTTTTGCCTGGAAGGTACTTGGGCAAAAAAGTGGTGCTAGTGAGGTGAACGTCAAGTCTATCATACCGAAAGGGGAAATGAAACCGCTGCTGCAGAACCCAGGGTACCCTGCCTCTTCATTTCGACAGCTGGACTGGGAGAAGAACAGCCTCACATTTAAGAAGGTCCTGACACTGTCTGAAGCCTATTGGACTCCCTTGCTCGCGCAGCACTCCTGACCTGCCCAAGCACAGCGAGTCCAAATCACCCCATTCCTTGCATGCGACAAAGTCACCCTGTGCAGCATACACATGGTAGGCAGGGACTCCGCTTTCCTCGCAGACCCTCGGAAAAGAAAGGTGACGGTAACATCTGATATAAGGGTTTCTAATACTGTGCCAGCTGGTAAAACATGCAGCCTGACGGCCACAACGCCGCTGTAATATAGTCGTCCCTCAGATGCCTTTTCTCCCTCTGATAGAGCATACTTATAGGCTCCACATGGAGCACAAAGGAAGGTCTCTATGGCTGCTTCTGCCCCCTCACACCCCCCTATCTGTCAGCTGATCTCTGAAAATACACTACTTTTTATCTAGCTGTGGGTATTGCACTAAGGCCAGTCACCATACCTTTTGTTTCCTTACAAAGCACTTCATTCAGAACAAACTCAGCTATTGTGTATATATTGCTAGGTGGCCTATGTATACAATTGAGACACTTGATATTTGCTATTAGATAGCCAAAAGAAAACGAGCGCTGAATAATAACATTCTCTTTAGATTTCTTTCTATATATTACCATGACGTTAATAGTGAAAGGAAGGGTAAACCCCCATTATCTAAAAAAATCATAAAAGCACAGTTATTTCCCAAGAAGACAAGCTATGCAGAAAACAAAGGAATGCGATACTTGTAGTATTTTGCTTAAATCCACCAAAAACTTGTTCCAGGTAGCATGGTAACTTGGCAACAACAACAGTTTTCTCCAAAGAGATGAAAATACTTTGATAAATATCTTTAATTTTCTCTTGCCTTGAAGTCATACTTATAATTGGTGCATTGACACAGCATTCTCACATTCCAGTGCGTGCAGAAGACAATAAGTAAGGCCCCTTTTATTTAAAAAAAAAGAAAAGAAAAAAGAAAACAGAATGGTATAATATATGATCATTTTCACCACTTGTATTCACAGTAACAAAGTCACACTTGGCTCTTAAGGACTATTATACTTTTTTAATCCCAAGGCTTCATTGCATCTCTGGAAAAAGGTAGATTTTCTCAGCTATCACTTTCCCATCTTAAGGAAAAAAGTTGTTATAGTTTCATGTAGCTACACTCCTCAGTTTGTGCACTCCTACAGACAGCAGAGTGAGGAGCAAAGCATTCGACTGCTCTGGCAAACATGTAGTGTCATGAGATATAATGCACTCTTAATGTTACGGTGACATGAACCAACGCACTGAAAAGCAGTGCTATGTAGCGGCTGTTATGGGCTACGACATCTCTGATATTGCACATTGCCACAGAGAGCTCGAAAAATTAAGAAGGGGAGCCAGGACACAGACACTTGCACTGCCCCCCTTGCAAGGCTTTGTACATGAGCCTCGCTGGGGATTGAGGCAAGAGCAGAGAAAAGCATTCCTCTGCCTTCTGCTTGTGCATTGCACTGGGCTGCAAGACAGCCCACCGGCAGGACCACACCAATAACACAGAGGTGCCCCTGGTCCTTTCCTTTCTGTGGAAACTCATCAGCAAACTCCAGTTTGATCCCATCTGAGCAGGTGTTACCTACTGGAGCAAATGCTGCAGCAGCCCCCAAGCTGGGCAGAGGGTTGGAGTGCCGGGGTGCAAGGAGGGGCTGGGAGACAGGGGTCCGTTCAGCCCTAAGAAGGGAAGGTAAAGGGGAGACATTATTGCTGTCTATGACTATCTGCTCAGAGGATGAAGGAAGATGGAGCCAGACTCTTCTCGGAGGTGCATGGTAATAGGACAAGAGGCAATGAACACCAGCTGGAACATCATAAATTCCAGTTTGACATTAGGAAAAAAAACTTTCACAATGAGAGTGATCAAATACTGGAACAGGGCTTAAAGAAGCTGCAGGAGCTTAATCCTTGGAGGTGTTCAAGACTTGACCAGACACAGCCCTGAGCAACCTGATCTCATCAGACCTGCTTTGAGCTGGGGATTGGACTATAGACTGCCAGAGGTCCCTTCCGACCTAAATTATTTTATGATTTTGTGGTTACATGATGCTCCACAAACAAACTGTTTAGAATTACACCGGATCTATTTGTGTGTGTGCACATATTTAACACACACACTCACAAGCTAAGCAGAAACTTGCTTGTTTCTCTATTCCCCCACAATGTGTACACATTCTCCCAAATCACTGGCAAAAGGAGATGGTGAACAGGGCTGCCCAGCACTCTTCAGAACAGTGCATGAGTTATCACAGAAGGAGAGAACAGAAAGGGATTTCTCCCTTCAAGGGAGAAAACAGAAAGAACTGAAGCATTGCCGCTAGGAGAGAGGTTTGAAACATAGAGATATGTTTCCCTGAGCTACATAATCCTGAATGAGAAATTCTACCACAAAGGAGAGCAAGGGCTCTGCGCCCCTCTGCAGTTCAGGTCAATACTTGTATGATTAGAAAAAATCAGATAACTCCATTATTGTAATTTAAGCTCACTCAGACTGGTTTGCTTTTTTTTTCCCAGTGCAAGACAAAAAACTTCAACTTTAAAAGTTTCCATCAAAGAGAATCGCCATCCTTTGGTCAGGTATAGATGAGATATGCATTATTAAGCTCTGAAGCTTCATTGTTCAGGTAGTCAGTGGAAGCTTTTGTCCAGCTCTTCTAAACTAGGCTGAAAAAGACTTTCAGAAAATGTGTTGTTTAAGAAATGAACTAAGGGATGTAACCAGACTTTTGTGCCCATGAAAGTCTTGTATGATCCTTTTGGCTAAGCACAAAAGGACTATGAAGTCCTTAAAAGAATTACCTTCTGACATGTCCGTGTACAGCACAGACGTAAAGTAAAATGGGTTGTTCTAAATGAGAACTAGAAATATAACCAAAGTTAAACATTAATCTTTTATAACTCTCCTTTTAGCATTTTAAAAAGGAAAAAAGCTTCATTTCACTTGTGGGCTTCACTGAGTGATGATTTACCTCTTGTGAAGTGTCTAGGAAAAATAGAGATAAAGAGGATATAAATCAGAGTAGCCTTATAGGGATCTCCTACTACTTGATGTTAGAAATGAAGTAGTTAGTTCAAAATGTTTTTCCAAGGAAAAATTACTCTTTTATCAAAATGAAATTTCCAAGAAAAATGTTTTATTTGAAGGACACAGTTCTTTTCCCCAAACCTTCCACCTCCCAGTATTTTATCAGTATGTACCCAGGCAAAGCATGAGAGGAAAAAAGGAATTGCTAAAAGGAGTTGTTAACAAAAAAGAACAGCAAGAGGGAACACTTTCATCACTTTTTTTTCCCTAATTTTCTGAATGGTTTTGGTTTTTTTTTTCCTTCAGATTTTCTAATTGTTGTGTATACAGAAATGGGAGCTCTGGTAGGCGGTGACAATGAAGATGATGCCATGCTGCCTTTCAAGCACAGTTTAAAGTTCAGCAAATCTAAAAATTTTCCAAATATTCAGAAATCCTTTCAGTACTGATGGATGAATGAAGAGAAAGAACAATATAGCGATGTAGTCAATAACAGGGAGCACTTAGTGAGTCTTGGAAGCCATTTCCTTTATGCACAAAGAGACCTTATTATTGTAAAGGCTGCCCTATTATTTGCACAGTTTCCAGCAGGAACAGAGCAAAAGCTGTAAATTAAAGGAAAAATGACCACAAAGTTACCTTATGACATCAATTTAAAACTTCCTTAGTCCTTGAGTTATTTTAAACTTTTTTGATCAGTCAAAGCATACTTTCAAACAAAAACTTGGTTTTCCTGCTGAATCTGGCAGAGGTGGCCTGATACTTTCCCTTTCAATCTGATGACAGCTTTGGGAAGGAAAGGGTCCACGTGTTAATACAAAAAGCTGCCCCTTAAGACAGTCACTTCCTTCTCCCTGAGATTCAGCTCAAGAATGCCAGTTTTAAGACATAAATTGGGGATGTTTTCACAACCAGAACTTACTGAAAGAGTAGAAGACAAATGGGAACGGTTCAGATCCAAACTTGGTGTAAGCAGCTGTGCGCATGAGAGTCTGGATGTAGCAAAGATGTAAAATACATTTAATTTGGATATAAGCTGTAATGTAAGTTATATGTTGACAAGTACAAAAACAAGTAAATCATTGCAACCAAGCAAATCTAGGAAAAAAGTATTGAGACCTTAAACACCTAGGTGAAATTCACTGGTGAAAGTCAACATATTTGCTAGATCGCAGGGGCACACTTTCCTCTGTGGAGCAGATAAAATAGCAGGAGAACATAAACCAAGCTTTTTCATTGCTGTCACCTTCTCATTTCCTCCAGCTAGTTGTCTGACAGTCACATGCACTGAAAGCTAAACTGGTAGAAACTGCAAACTAATTCAGTATTTACAGCTACTTTCTGAGCAAATCTTCCTCACTTGGAATTGGCTCCAGCTTCTTATGTCACCATATCATTTGGCCCAGCTCCCCAGAAATGCTGTTTTGTTTGATAAGTGAACCAGAAAGCTGTGACTAGGGGGTGGACTGGGATTCCTTATTGAGTGTTTTTCAATGCCATCCTGTTCACAGATCCTTTGTTTGGAAGTAAATGCCTGGCGTGTCTTTATTTACATTGGTTTAATTTTGAGTCTAAAGTGCTGTGTAAAATTATATTCCCCCATAAGCAGAACAACCTGGAATAAAAACTAATCTCTCTAAGGAGGATTTAAAACACTGAAATTATCTGAAAGTATCTGCTATAGAATAGTATATAGTATTTTTTGTACATATACAGTCTTGGTGCATTTGCTTCTAATTGCTTCCTAAATTCACACAGTGTTTTGTAAATGTTTTTTAACATAATGCTTTGGAAGGAGTGAAGGGACTTCCCGTGTAGGTTTTAAAAAGACTTGGACAGAATCATTTTAACTGTAGTCATTGACCGAGGTGAATTTTGAGGTAGGCTCTATTTATCAATACCAAACTAAATCAGTACGAAAAATAGATCAGAAAAAAGTAGGAGCTGTAGAGCAACGTAATTCTCTCTTTCCCCATACTTTCAAAGTGTTTGGGATTTTTAAATAACTGCTGTGTAAAGTCTTCATTCTGCAAGCTTCCCTTTGGGAAGCTGTAAGAGCAAGACTTCTTGTAAGAAGTAAGCTGTGAATTTTTGTGAAGCTATAGAACGATTTGAGTAGCTAGGCATACCAAACAGTACAGAGCTTTGGAAAAGGTTTCCTGAAGAGGTTATGAGTAGAGTTCAATTCCTGACGGCCCTCAAATAAGCTAAAGTATTTGAGTAAAAACTTGAAGATAATGGACAATGCATAGAAACCTATACATAGAGGTTTCTAAATTACCATAAACACTAGACTTTGAAATGCCATAAAATTCCCAAGAATGTCTCTTTAATTCTATGGTTGCCCTCATGGAAGAAGAGTTTAAATGGGGAGCTATAACCAAAGCAAGAAATCAGCTCTCCAAAGGCAATACTTCTAGGGAAGAACTCCTTAAATAAGAAGAATAACGCTTTAGTCAATGGAAAAAAAAAAAAAAAAAAAAAACANAAAAGCATTGATTCATTTTCTTCTTTGTGGCTAAAACTTGCAAACTTTGTTAAACCTTGCTTTTGCTAGAATAAATCAGATTTACTATTCCTTTAATTGAATTTGGGGCAAGGTAGGATCTCAGTGTGAAACCAAGCAATGAAAACACAAGACAGATGAGCAGGTCAGAGGGGCATGCTCCCGGTGTGCCTACGCCCTCAAACCCTGCGAGAGTCTCAGGAGTTTTGTCACGCCACATACCAAGGACAAGTGAAGGACTGGTAACTGTAAATGCCAGAACTAAATAGGCAAGTTTCTCTCAGCAAGCGTTCCATGGTATCCTTTCAGCAAGTAGCAAGTCAGGGATTATGCCTTATGATCCTGGAAGTAGGGTAACCATATGAAAGAGAAGACCAATGGGTAACCCACAGTAGAAGTCACTGCAACACTATCTTCTTAATTGAGACAAGTCTTTCTGGTTATATAATGCAGAAGGGTGCTTAATGCCACGTATTATAAATATTATTCTGTCCTATTTTGAGTTGCCAGACTGAAAAACAAAACAAGATACGGTTTTCCTAAAAGCCTTTGAGCAGTGTGATTGCCTATATGTTCATATTCTGGAGTGTTAGTCAGTTACCCCATCAGTACACAGAAGTACCATTTTACCGGCACTAAATAAAATGTGCACGTGCAGAGATGCTTAAAGATGTGCTCAGAAATATGACAGGCTTTTAACCTTCCAAGATTTAGAAAAATAGCTTGAAAATCCTTCAACAAAGCTTGTAAAAATAACAAAGTAGAAAAAACCCACAATATTTTATAATGAGTGAACATTTCCTCTTTGAGAGTCAACTGAACTTTGCCTACTTGAAATTCAAAGCAGTGTGTCCATAACTTACAATTAGCAATGGAAATATAGAAATAATGTATGCAATTACTGTAATGTACTTAGCTATTTTGGAATTGTAACGAAATCAGGGGTTTGCCAGATGTAATGTATTGTAACATATTAAGCTAAGGAATTTAACATGTTATAACCTTTACAGAATACAGAAATAAAAAGGACTATAATACAGATCAGAGAGATCATATAATATGTCCCTTTAATTTATATGCCTTTAATTTTTTACAGTCTTTTTCTGCACAAAGAATTTAAATACCACAAGTAGTTAGCTTAAGCTATTTTGCTCCTTTAACTTGACCCCTTCCTACACACAAACATGTCTATTATGAGCAGAGTAGTAGTTTATGCAGACCTGGGGCTCTTACAGAAACAGATGTGAACGTGGGTGAAGCCCCAACTAGTGATGTACTGGCAATCCAAAAATGCCAGATACAATATTTTATTGGTGGCCCTTACGTCCAGTGTTGTTTCGCTGCATTGTCTTTTTCATTCCATGCACTTAGGCGCTGCAGTGAGGACAAGCCCTTAGAAATATGGATGTATTTGGATATATAATTTCTTTAATACTTTGGGGGAAAAAAAAAAATCTTCCCCACTCTTGTTTACCATGTCTCATCAGCTGTGAAATTGATAGGAATATAAAGTGGCATTTTTAGCCACGAATGCCAGTGTGTGGTTTTAAGTTTTACATGCCTGTTAGACTGTAGCTTGTTGAATTTAATGCTCCTTATGGCTCCTCTAAAAATCATGGGGTTTTGGTAATGGAGATAGCTTTCAAGCCAGTATCTTTCAACTGTAAAAACTGATCCAAATCAGAAGGATCAAAGATGATGGAAAGGAAATGGTAGTTTTTGTTGCATCTGTAATTGCACTGAGCTATCTGGAAGCACTTTTAGATACAGCTTATGATTTTGTAGCCAATTTCAAGGCAAGTTCTACTGTAGAAATTAAATCAGAAACCTTGAACATTTAGCTATTACAGTTGTATAACGGAATTATGCCTTGCTCTTCATGCTGTTTTCATTTGCAAAGACTGAGCTTCTCTACCTAGAGGATTTTCTATGTAGTAAACTAAGAACCTTTAGATATTCCACACTAATTTCCCACATGGATAAGTACAATGCATGCTCTGATAAAGATTTCTCTCAATTCATTACAAATAAGTCCTCATAACTAGTGTTTCCTATTTATTAAATACCGCTGCAAACTTTGAGCCAGTCAAGAGGAATCAAGTTGCATGCAGAGTTGAGAGGAATTATGCTGTAAAATCTGGCTTCCTTAGAAGACACTGTAACCAAAGCAAAAGGACTTGTACTCAAATAATTAATGTGATGTAGTAACAGAGCTGCAATTTTCCATCCTACCTAGCCCAGTGTGTGGTAGCCCACACAGAAAAGCCATGGTGGTCTACCAGTACTACAAAATCCATGGAAAAGGTGACCCTCAGCATCTGAAAGTTCTCTCAATATACAGTTCTCTGGAAAATGGACATCTGCTCTTCTGATCACTTTTTTGTATAGTCAGGAAAGTAGACTACAAGTTCAATAAAGTTAATTAGTAGATGAAGATGAACTATATCGCTATACTAGAAAGTAATGCATTACTTACAAGATGGTCCCAGAAGCTCTTTAGAAGAAGGCCCCATTAGAAGGAACATTAAACATCTAATGAACCTGCCAAGCTGGAACAGCCTCGTTCTAGCTGGCATAGGAAGGCACTGACTGTATTCATCCATAACACCAAGGCTGGGTGCAGCTCATGGATACTTTTATGTTTTGGACGATAATTTTGCTCATGTTTTAGAAAATAAATAATTTTATTCCAGCTGCAGTCAATATCATTCATGGAAATAAGCAGTTAAATATGGATAATTCTTTTTTACAGCTTATTTTTTCTTATAGATAAACTGACCTCTAGTTGCCAGCACTACAATATAAGTTGCCTCACCACTATTTTCACAAAACCATTATTGAAAGCTAAGTATGTGCACTGATTGTACAGTGACCTCCAGAAAAATGTACATTGGCATATCTATCCTAGTCCAAATGGAGATAATTTCTATAAAGAAATGGTCAAGAGACGTGCTGACCACGAGGAGGGTGCGAAGGGCGCAGAAGCAACACGCCGCTGGGTAACTGAGAGCAAGCGCTGCACAGCCGGCCAGGGAGAGTTCTACTCTGCTGGAGTTAGTATGCACAGCACTGCTTTCCAGAAGCTAAGCTGGAGTGCATCACCAATAGAAAGCAGGACCGGGATATTATAACAATGTACACTGGGTGACCCTGAGAACTGGAGTAATGGAAAAGGAGAAAATTCAAAGAACAGAGTCATGATTTTAAGCATTAAAACCAAAACAATCTTTTGTGAAATTGGGAGATAACAGCTTGGAAGCATCTTAAGGAAGGAATAAGGAAGTGACCAGTGTTAAAATGTATGAATGATACAGAAGTATTGTGTAGAGGTATTACACAGAAGGATATTACTGCTGCCTATAAAAACATGAGGAGAATAAGCAAAGGAAGGAGAACTACTTAAGCTGTAAGGCAATAAGACAATGCATCTTAAAAGTGTTGGCATGAAACAGCCAGAAGTAAAAAAGTTCACAAGCACTGCAATATTTTGGCCCAGGAACAGCTTTCTATGCAGAGAAGCAGGGGGAACTTTCCAGAGTATATAAAACAGGTCAAATTCTTTAGGAAAGGGGCAGTGCGAGTAGATGCCTATAGTAGCCACAGTCTGGACTTGGTCGTCAAATTGTAGCTTGTACTTTTTCCATGGAACAGAAGCAAATGGTGAGAAAGTGGTGGGATGGGGGGACAGCACTTTCTCTCTAGCACCAACAGGAGGCAAGATAATGGCTCTGGAATATGTGTGCTTAATGCACAGCTTCCTCTCTTGGCTCATTAAAGCAAAAATAGCATAACTTGCTATTCACATAATTTTTCACTGCTGCCCGCTCCCAGGTTATAACTGGTTCCCTTTCTTCTTGAGCTTGAGTAACACAAGCACAGATGATTTTCACAGTGATTTCTGTCTGCAGAAGCTCATGTTTCTTTGATCTCTTCCCCTCCCCAAGTTCTTCATTTTCTGCTGAGGCATGGAGGATGCTGCAGAACATGTGCTCAGAATCCCAGAAGTGAACAGGGAGAAAGACGACAGCATGCCAAGGTGTACCAGCCATTGCAAGCTGGTCTGGCTTAGCAAGCGACATCTGAACAGTCAGATTTAAAAACCACACTCTCAATCAGTCCCACAGAACTCAGCAGTGTTCCCAGTCTCTATGAAAAAAGAATAAATCTGCATAGTATAGCTGGATGGCACAGTAAGGAACATGATGTTGAAGAACTAACTGAATTTTATGGTTGAAAAATAGTATTTACATTGCCTGCAGCATTTCTCTGTAAGAATAAGAATCAGATTATTCCTTTAAGTTTCTGAAGAACTTGCACCAACTGTCAACAATCTGGATGAACCTTTTCTGTAGCAGACTGAGTTCATCTCAACATCAAAAGCACAGGGTCCACTCAGATCTTTTCCATACTCCAAAAAAGAAAACCTGCTTGAAGACTAACAAATTGTTCAGCAATTTTCTATTTCAGACAACTCTTTTAAATGTTCAAGTGCACAGGGGTGCTAATTAGAATGAAAAATGTTCAGAAGATCATTGCAGATTACATAAAACAAACATGGAGAGAAGCTTAAACTTCTCAGGGAAGTCCACAGCGTTTAAATGTTTTTGACATTGCTGAAACTCATTCACCATGAAGTCCAAAACCCCAAATTGTCATAATGATTTTCGTTTATCTAACTACACCGCCTTGTTTGTCCCAGCTTTCAGTAAATGTAACTACCGCTGCTAAAATTGGATCAAGATGCCACGGTTTTTTAATCTATTAACAAAGCTAAACCTTGAGCTTTGTATTTGGCGCCTTCCCCAATGAGATACAACTGTGTTTCATAATGCTTTAGATAATTTTCAGTGAAAGCAGAGTGTAAGGTGTTTTATTATGTATGCCTCTCTCTAACCCTTTAAGAGCCTGGTCTTTCAATCCTTCAAGCCCTGCTCTGCTCTTCTGTTCATGTTACAAATTTTTTAAGGACTGCAGGATATGAAACAAAGACAGTTTGAACTTTCCTCCCTACCTGTTAGGATTGGGGTACTATCCCTCGCTGTTCCCCACCAGTTTCTCCCATTCCTGAGAGGATTTTTTTTAGGTCTGCCCTGAAGTAACTCTGCTGCTGAGCCTCCTTGGTGCTCATGAACAGACTCTATCTCCTGCGTTTCTCCCCTTGCTCGACTGTTTTTAGTTAGGGAGCTTGTTACTCTGGTATTCGTAGTCTAACTTCTGCTAACCTAGTATGGGTTAGCAAGATTTAGTAACAAGTAAGACAACTTTATAAAACCATTTTATAGCCTTGCTTCTAGTTTTCTTGGTTTTTTCTGTGGTATAGCCCACTGATCAAGAACCAAATTCTATTGAAAAATCAATAGCTGGAACTGTTTCTACATTTTCAAACACAAAGGTGCCATTAATAACTTAATTAACGATTAGGCATGTAGGACATGCATGGTTGCACTGAAATGTTTAAAGAAAAGGAGAGTATGAATACTGAATAGACTAAGTAACAGCTTTGACATCAGCTCCAGGAATAACAAGGTATTCACAAAGCGAAGAAGAGAATCCATGTGATTTCTCTTGCCTACCCATAACTCCTTTTTTCTCATGAACCCACCACTTCAATGTCAGAGAGACTGGCAAAAGCAATTAAACATGCATTTGGTTTTGTACAACAGATTGACCCAACGTTTGCATCATAGATATAAATGCACCTAACTTCTGTCATTATAGTTTAACAGCTTAATGACCTCTAGAGGCAGAAACATCAGTTTCTTTCCTTTCATGCATGTTGTTCTCTTTCTATTTAGGTATCTTTGTATGCTTCCCCCAGTACATCTCCCACCCACATTTACTGCTTTCTCTTGGACCTCTCCTTGCAAGCTTCCCCACCCTACCGCCAGGATGTATTTCTAGCAGCTGGGTTCTCTCCTACACAGGTCATCCCCTCCTTATACTTTGAAATAGCAAGCCAACCACATAGACATAAATGAGGCTACACTCAAAGAAGAAAAAACACACCTCCACCACAAACAAACTGATTTTGACACCCCTAATTTAATGGTGTATACCTTCACAGACGTACATAAACCAACACTAAAAGGCAGAGCTGTTAAGAGAGAAGTAGTTTTCATACTTAAAAGTATACTAATGCATACTTGCAAGATTCTAACCTGATTAAAAATCTTTCACCATAATAGTACTTACACAATGATTCTTAAACGTTTAAGAGCATGACACTATTCCAGAACATTGTAGAAACAAAATATATAAATGTGCTCTTAAAAATATTTTCCTCATTAAGCACAACATTTCCACAGTCTGGCTCTTTTTGAAAAGCTTGACTATTTGTTCATCTATCTACACAAAAGTGCATGTTACATAGTACTTCATATCCTCTAGACAGTAGCTAAGTATTTGAGGACAGTATAGATAAGCACAGTTTAAAGAGTTTCTATCTGCTTCTCTCATTGTTATAGATAAAGAAAACGGTATCAAAGTGTACCAAAGGTGCAAACGGTCTGAATTCTTGTACTCATTTTTGCACTGGAGAGATAATTTAGGAAATGTTTTTCTAACACCAGTCATTTCATATGTGCAAAGTTAAAGCTAGCTCCTCCTAACTCAGCACCTCATTTGCAGAAGGTGCATTCACCTCTGTCGCTGCTCACAGGTCACTCATACTCTGGGAGCACAGATCTGCCACATAACCTTGCTGTACATCTGCTGTACATACATCCACCCCTAGGTTATTTTCTTTCTCTCTTTGTAATTTTTTTTGACCACTTTACAAATCTGACCACTTTTTATACTGCAGTTTCCCCACCATAAATTAACTACAAGGGACAAAATCAAATCTTGCTTTGTTCATAGGAAGTTTCATTTCAACATCAAATTTTGAATTCTTACCATGGTCTGTAAGTTCAGACATGCAGAGCTGGCTTGATGTCTCATTTCCACTTGGTTCATCGTGTCCTATGGACACATAGTCGCATGTAATGACTGGCTGAGAATGAATTAGGGGTTTTGAAGTCTGCTCATCAGATTCCTTCGTCGAACGAAGCAACAT
>WAAD01006831.1:16184-61450 GCA_013389945.1 Fregata magnificens
GGAGAAACAGGTACAGTCAGAGCTTTCAGCAGGTTCACAATACAATGGTTGCCCTGATCTACACAACTGCTGGGGCTTGTATTAGGCAAACAGTAAGAAAAAAATCCTGACTTTTTTGTAAATGATCAGTAGCGACTCAGCCATAAGCAGAGACAGATTTAACGTATTTTTTTCTCCAGACACAATAGGAAATAGAAACTAGACTGCATGCGAAAGAAAAGGTAAAAGACAAAGCACTAACCAAAACCTCATTATTTCTGTGATACTTCCACTGACTGTTTCCAAACTGACGCTGTTCTCTCTACGATAAGACGTAGTGCTAGAATTGAACAGGCCTATCTTCTGTTGCAGACAGTTTAAAAGCAAAGGACAGCTTACACTGGGAGTCATTCCAAGACTTCATTCTTACTAAAAAGTCAGTTGAAATGTTAATATTCTTAACTAATCAAATGAAAAGAACGCACAGCCATGCCAAATTAGAGTGTTTAAAAGATTACAATTCTAAACTTATCTTGAAAATGAATGTATTTTGAACTCCGATGTCACGCAGACTGTCAGTAAGTACATTTCAGAGAGCAGATTTAGATTTAAGGGTGATTTAATAAAAGAAAATTGTGCAATGAATAGAGAGTTTGTTGAACCGTATCTGAATAACTGAATGCACTTTCCCTCACCACAGATCCACAGGTTCAGCTAAGCAGTCCAGTCTTTGAGGCACTTCCAAATTATTAGTCTTAGAACAGGACTGCGCCTCTAGTGCTAAAGAAAGCGTGTGGAAAACAGAAAAGTGGTGTACGCTGAATGTGCATAAATGAGGCCTCTGAAACAACAGCCCATACTTACACGTAGGACATTGACATTCAGCTGCTGAAAATTACGGGACCTAAATTCTTGCATTCTTTTGATATTTTCTTGATACTTTTCTTCTGCCAGCTGTCTGTAAATACAGAATACTTGTGTTTAGGATGCGATACCAGGGACTGCACAAAGAGATCTTCTAAAAGTAGATGTGGAAAAACAAATTCCAAAATTAGACTCCCATGGTGCCAAACATTCATTAGTTTTAGCGAACTTACGAATAGATTTCAGGCCTTATTTCTAAACACTATTATATTTTTCGTTCACAACTTGCATAATACAATTGAGAAATAGTAAATTATTAGTCCCAGTCTTTTTTGTTTCCTCCAAAGGTCTTAAATACTTTGGACTTTATTCCACCATGTAGTCCAGGGGCCTTTCAGCTGAAGACAGGCACGCAACACTTGCATGCTATGAACACTTCACCTGTGGGAGACTTGGTAACTGCGTTTTTCTGTACAGGACTACTTAAACCAGGTGCTACATTAAGCAGCTCTTCCAGTTTCCATTGCTATATTCCCCTCCTGTCCATCTCTAGATTTGTACTGCTGAAAGCAGATCTCCAGTCTGAGAAGGTACTGGTTTTGCGCTGTTTCAAATACTTTCAGCGAGAGTGAGCTGGCAATAACCCTGAGCTGAATACAGATCCATTTTAAAGATTCATGACTGAGAACAAGATGTGAAGATTAATATGTTGCCTTTATATTACAAAATAAATCTATTTAATTTTGTTGCTGGGGAAAAAAACCATGAAAGTCTAAATAGAAAACACTAAAGTGCAATAAAGTAAAGAAAATGAAAAGCAAACTAGAACTATCCTGCAATTAGTATTATTTCCTAATCTCCATCCATTTTAAAGAAGTGAAAGGGACAGACTTCCTATTTATAAATTTTGTATAAGTAAAAAAATTGGCCTATCATATTATTGAAAACACCATGCAGAAGAGGTGTTAAATTTATACAGCGGTCTCAAATCAAGGAGATTTTTTTTAAAACGAGAATAAATTTACATACTATCTCCAGTATCAAACGCAATGGTAAGCATCAGACAGACATACATGCTGATAAGACATTTTCCAAAAGGAGATGAAGGCCTTTAGTTTTTTGTTTGTAGCCTTTGGATATGGGCATCACAAGTTGGCACAAGTAATGCTAGGATGTGATTTTACTTAGCATTTTCACTCAACTGCAATTGCTATTGATTTGCAGGTATATGTAGCTGCAGAGTTTCTGAGGCCACAAATTCAGATTTACGTCACCTCGCAATATTTTTCTGTCCTAGGACGTCATTGCCCTACTGAATTGCTAACTTGCTTTGGCACAACAGGGTTAAGATGCCGATTCTCACGATCAAAAATAATTATTCCCTCTACTATCCTCTATAAATAACTGAGTAAACATTTGTTAATTTACATTGCACTTTGCAAAATGCTTTTGAAGAAAACATTAAAAATGAATTAAAAATTAATGTGGTGCTTTTCCGATTTTCATTCACACCAAATAAAACATTGAATATTTTTAACTGGGAAACACTCAAGTGTGTCATCAAAACAGTATATTCTTCTTTTTATTTAAAAAAGGAATCCATGCATACACACATAGCTTTCCAGCTGTTTCTCATATTCCACTCAGAAATGGTACTTATTCTCCTTCAAATCCCCCCTTTTATTATGTCTCACTCACTTAATAAAAACAACATAGATCATAAAGCCTTTATAACATGTCCATGGCCCCCATTTGATCATTTGATAAGACTATCCTTTGAGCTATTAACTTCTATTGGCAAATCTCTTCGGCCAAAACAATTGACAAAAGCTGGATTGTAACTAAATGTCCAACTCCTCAGACTATGCAATCCTTAAAATAACAAGTCATTAAAAAAATTCTTCTATTATAAAACATTGGAAAATCTCTCATAAACACAGTNAATTTACATACTATCTCCAGTATCAAACGCAATGGTAAGCATCAGACAGACATACATGCTGATAAGACATTTTCCAAAAGGAGATGAAGGCCTTTAGTTTTTTGTTTGTAGCCTTTGGATATGGGCATCACAAGTTGGCACAAGTAATGCTAGGATGTGATTTTACTTAGCATTTTCACTCAACTGCAATTGCTATTGATTTGCAGGTATATGTAGCTGCAGAGTTTCTGAGGCCACAAATTCAGATTTACGTCACCTCGCAATATTTTTCTGTCCTAGGACGTCATTGCCCTACTGAATTGCTAACTTGCTTTGGCACAACAGGGTTANCCCTTTTATTATGTCTCACTCACTTAATAAAAACAACATAGATCATAAAGCCTTTATAACATGTCCATGGCCCCCATTTGATCATTTGATAAGACTATCCTTTGAGCTATTAACTTCTATTGGCAAATCTCTTCGGCCAAAACAATTGACAAAAGCTGGATTGTAACTAAATGTCCAACTCCTCAGACTATGCAATCCTTAAAATAACAAGTCATTAAAAAAATTCTTCTATTATAAAACATTGGAAAATCTCTCATAAACACAGTGCTCAAAGTACCAGTTTTGGGCTAATGTTCTGACTTTTTTTTCCCCTACATAAATAATTACCGTGATTTAACTCATCCAAAATCCCCATTCACTCTGAGTAGCTGAAGACCCTTTCTATTTTTATTTTTACCTTGACAGTTCTAACTCTCTTGTTAGACTGTTGGGTGGGGAAAACTGCATGGTTAGGGCACGATGCTAATGTTATGCTCAACTTACTTCAACTTCTTTGCTTTCTCATCTGCAGCATTTAACTTCCTCAGCCTCATTCGTTCCCGCGGTGTCAGTTTCTGTACTTCAGATAGTTCCTGCAGAGTTTGTAAATGAACTTTCCTCTGCCTGAAATTGAATGCATGCAAGCCCATCGTCATATAAAAATGTAAATATCAGTATTTTGATTTGATATTGAAATATAGTGACATTTCAAATTGAATAATTAGAAAGTCACAGGTACTGTAACAGACTAAATAGACTTTAGTTTGGAAAGCAAATGCCTCTTTCACGTTGAAATATTTAAACTTAGACTTAGATTCATGAAGAATGTGAATCATTTCAGGCATTTCAGGTGACAATGGAAAAAGGTAAACTCAGCTCCTCAAAAGAATAAATGTTGAAGCACAGTGAAATATTTACCGTGTCAGGCTTCATTATTGAGCATATTCCAAGTACAAAGGCAGTCTTTAAATGAGAACCACAGTAAAAAGCAATATGACCCATATATTTTACATTGATTGTTACAAGCTGTCTAGAAAAAAAAGAATATTAATGTGTCTTTAATGACAGATATAATTATAATGTCTTCCTCTTGAATTTCTGGTCCTAATCAATAATAACAATTCACCAGTAAAATGGTCTCCAGAGACGATCTCTGAAAGCTGAGCAGGAATTATTGGCATATGTATCTCGGCTGTATGTATCAACACAGGAGAGCAATATTAGTCCTATATTAGAAAAAGGATATTAATCTCAGATTTTTATCTATCATCCTACAGTAATTACAAAAATTAAACCATAGTTTGCAATGCCTTGGCAGCCATATTTCACTTACACCAAATTTTTCTATTGTTTATATTTATGATATCAAGTATTCATTTCAAATTACTATTTTTGCCCTTACGAGGTAAATTCACTTCTGATCATCTAAGAGCCCAGTTTTGTAACCACACAAATTGCAACACTTCTTCTGGACTATCATTTTGAAATCAGGATTTTAATAAATGAGAAAGTTTTCATTATGCTTTTCAAATGTTGACTATAGAGGAAAATAGTGGAAAGATATGAATATTAGTGTGAAATAAAAGACTAAGGACAAAGACAAGAAGAGTTCAATTATTCATAAGAATGGAACTGACTCTTCAAGTATGAATAATGTAGACATATTTCTTGTCCCCTGTAAAAAACTAATTTAAATTATAAGGACCTCTTGGGAAAAAAGCCATTTTTCATCCAAGTCGAAACTTAATTTGTGCAGCTTTATGCTTACTTAAATATTTAAAATTTATTACTTGCATGGGACTGGAATAAAGTAAGCCATTAGAGGCCTTTACTAGAAGAAACTAGACTCAACTGTACATGGCAAAAATAATTCCTAGTGAGAAAAAAAATCATAAATATAAAGTAGCAATGATTGGGGAGGACAACATAACAAGCAGCTCCTTGTACACTGACTCAGACTAGAGTATTGCTACATTACAGCAGATGTGGCAAATTCACTATGTTTAAATTAATTCTCCTCCACTTTTCTGCTCTATACCATTTTTCAGGTATTTTTATTTCATTTTACCTACCTCTCTAGATCTGGGATTGCAGAAATAGTTTCGCATTTTGCTTACCAGTAGCAACACTGACAGCTAACATTCTCATAAATACAATGAAAGTCATAATAAGATTATGACTTTATGCATATTCCAAGCATTTAGTCAAAAAGAATCAGACTGCAGCACATTTAAAGATATTTTATAGTGAAGCTTCTCCTAGGATTTTTTTCTCAAATTGATACCCTGAATTTGAAAACGTCAAGGTAAATTTCCATGCCTAATCAAAAAGAGTTGCTATCCATTACTCCACAATTTTTAGGAGCTCTAAAAGTCTGCACAGCAGCAGCTGACTCTATTTTCTTTTAACAAAAGCATAAGAACATGATGTTTGTAGTTAGAACTTGCTCTTTCTCTTAGAGACTACCGACTTGCTTTTGAACAAGAATAGTTATAGACTCTGAGATATGCATTCATGTTCTCCCCATATGCTAGTTCTGTCAATATAGGATGTCCATTTGGAAGGTGATGAGACTCAATATATTCAAACTAATGACAATGGATCAGGTATGGAACATAGTATATGTTACAAATAATAAAAAGTGGTTTTATCGGTCTGTTCTGGAAGCACGGGGATATTTGAAGTCTGAGTATACATTTTGCAGGTAAAAATACTGCTTCCTCAAAGCATCTACAATCTTTTGGTGCATACAGATAATTTGAAATCTTGTACCCACAAAATAAAGTCATGGACTAAAAGTTTCTTGTAGATTCTCATACTTCATGTTTCAATAAGCATTAAATACTCAATATAGTTCAGATATATAGTTCAGAGTTGGCATAATATTTGGGCAAGATTTCAGTGCCCCAAAACTATTTAAGGTATATCTCTAAGGAACATCTCTGCAGTTAACTATATTTAATTTGAAGAGGCAGGAATCCACTCAGAGTTAATTGAATCAACTTGAATACCGCAGCCATAGACAAAAGATATGTCTAGTATTTCCCAGCTATTGCATATCTACCTGTCTGACTCTTGTATTTCCGGTATACTAACAAAGGTTTATTTCTAGCAGAAGCAATTATGCAAAATAGTAAGGCCAAAAACTTGACAGAAGTCTGAGCCGGCTCCATTTGCTGTTATTAGGTAGCTGTTACTAGCCAATACAGGTATCATTTATTGTTGCATTTTGCATATATGCTTGCAAAGTTCAACAACCTATTTATACTAAAGGTACCTATTTATATGAAAACAAAGAACTTTGGTCTGATAAAGAGTCAGAGACTCATCTGTCAACAAGAGAGAGCAAGAACAGAAGTGACAGGGTGGAAACCCAAACCACAATTTCGAGAGATGAAAGCTTTACAGAGACACTGCCAGTAGCTAAACTGGGTACAAAAGATGTACAGAAGATTTTGCTGTGTTGAATTCCACTGTCTTTGCTCCGCTTTCTTACAGACCCACAGAATATAAAATTCTTCCTACCACTTGTACCAAATAACACTTCCTTTGGAAAAGCTGAAGCTGGTCATGTCTCCCGAAGGGATGCTTGCAAGGAGCAGAATTGGCAGCTTCTGCAAAGTGACCACAGCTGCAAAACTGTGGGTCCTCTCCGAGAGGTGAGGTCACAAAAAACAAAGGGGAAAGGCCTGTTGCCTCAAAGGCACTGCTAATTCTGGATTGGAGCATGGGCTTCTTTATTGCTGTTACCTAATAATTCAAAAGAAATTTCAGATAGCTGTTAAAGTCTTGGCAGTTATTTAGAGGAAACAAGAAACAGGGATGTCTGTTGCATCCACACAGGATCACAAACTCCTGATTTTGAGCGTGCTAGCTCCTAACAGAGCAAAACCACGTACAGAAAACTCGGGGACAGGAAGCAAAGGGAAGGGCCAGCTGCCATTGAAACTGCAGAGCTAATTTACAAACGCAAAATGAAATTGCCCATGCTGACATTTGCTTTAATCATTGCAGCATTGTAATTTAATGCAATTAATTAATTTAATATGTATTCAGTGCCTAAAAGGGAGATCATGTGAAATGGCACCACTGACGTAAGAGCCAAGAAACATTGCTAGCCTTAATTTCTCACTATAGTTAGAAGACAAATATAATAGTATCCTACAGACGTACTAGCTGAATATTAGTTTAAGTGTATATGCTTTTAGTTTAGTGTCATGTAGGAAACATAGCTTTCACATTCAATAATTAGTAGGTACACAAACAGCAGCACTATAAATGATCATGACATAACTAAAATGATGATCTAAACCTTCAAAATGGAAAGACAAAGGTCATAATTTACGTACCAATTGGTACTAAATTAACATATGCATATACTACACATGCATGTGCAATTTACACAGCTATAGAATAAAAATATTTGATCTGCAAATCCTTTTTTTTTCCCCCTAAATCTTTAATTATGCATCTCATTAATGTGGTTGCTCTTCTGTATTTCTGGGGAATAGGTCCCTCCAAAGCACCATGAGAATAACACAAGTATTTACAACATGATATTATTTGGCAACACTGTAATTTCATATACTGCTGCCCAAAAATCACTTAAAAATACTTACACAGCATCAAAAATGGGAGCAGCTTCTTTCTGCCAGTTAAGTGCCTTGTCTTTCACAGTCATGTTTGTGAACTTGTAATGTATATTCTGCAAGGAAATAAAATAGAAGTGGTATCAACATTTGAGGCTAAAAGTGATCCAGACTCTTCAGCTATCACCCAGTACAGTCGTAATGTAAAAACTGACTGAGCAGTTTCCTTCCCCACCTTCTTAGAAAGTCAAATAATATATACACTGAAGCAGGGACCAAAAGAGCAAGACACACTGTTTTTCGTTAAAACTATGACTAGCCATAAGAGTTTAGAGATTATATGTACCCAGGCCCAAATGATCTGCACTTGTTACACATAAGTGCCCATTCTCCTTATTGCTCATAACATTTAAAAGGGGATACGTTCAGCACGTAAAGTGACAAGGGCTTCATTTCTCGCTACCTCAGTCGTATTTGAAATTTAGCTCTGAAAAGCCCCTGGATTAATGTTCCCATGAACTGCTATCTAATTATTTTTTCTCAACACATTTTCTCTACCCCTGTTATGCTTTTGCAAAATACATACTCAGACAGTAAGTGTACAGCTATTGCTTTTTCTTATATACCTTTAGTTGTTCATCAATATAAGGGATTTTTAGGATCTCTGCTGCTCCTGGTCTCAATGAAGGATTCTTATTTAACATGCTGAAACATTAAAAAACAAAAGTCATAATTAAGCAATTTTCCAAATTAACTTAAAAACCCTGCTAAACAAGAAAATAACATACCTGCACAGCACAGCATTCAGTCTGCTTGGATATCTATCAGGAAGAGAAGGTGTATCACCTTCTACAATTTTTAACACAACAGACAAAAAATTGTGTCCAGTAAATGCATGGTTCATACAGCACATCTCATATAAAATGCATCCCAGAGACCTTGAAGAATAAAATAATATGAATAGTATAAACAATATTTTTGAAAGTAGCATGCATAGTGACATTACAGTAAGTAAAATCACAACTGTATGCCCTTTTCTCCTGGGAATAGGATATTTCATTATCATGCTATCCTTTTCATCTGAAATATTTTTATTCAGATCACAAATTAGTAACTTTATAAACAGGAGAAATCATCATTCTATTTCCATAAGTGCAGACACAAACTTAAATTCTGTNAAATTAAATAATGCCAGTTTCAAATAACAGAAGTGTCTTCTGGTGTGATTTCACTCATCTAGCTACATACTCAAAATAGATTACAAAATCAGTTTGCACTCAAAGAAATATCAAATTTTAGATGAGAGCATCATATTGCAACATCTAAACCTAAATTTCCTCGAAAGTTTTTTGGAGAAGAAAAAAAGAAATCTGAACAATTAGGTCTGGAGACCTAGCTAAGAACCAGTGTCACTTTTAAATCATTAAAAACCAGGAGGAATGATTACAAACAATCTTAAATGGGCCTCTGGTTTACCATCACCTTATTTACCAGGCTCTTATTCACCAGTCCTAGTGGAGATTGTAAAAGATCACCCAGTTGAACATTTTAACATAAACATTCTCATAATAATTTATACAATGACTATTCATAACAGTTTGCACTTCAACTGGGTTCTGTTTGACAAATGTTTTTTAAAAAAATAGAGGAGTTGAGCTTTCCAGGCTTTGAAGGATGCTCAGCATTACCTCCAGTTTGCAGTCAGGAGAACTGGGGCACTGATGAGTGACTTGCTCAAGGTCATAGAAAATGCTGGTGAGAGCCAGCTGCAGGACCAGGCTGACCTAAGTAACCAACTTAAATATCAGAGCAACTTTACTCTTAATGTAGTATTTGTAATTTACAGAAGCAGTATGAAAATAAAGCATAGTGATAATAAGTAGAAGTATCTATACGTGAATGGCTTTGATGAAAAGGGTATAAACATTATCTTTGAAAGCGAATAATGAATAAAGTTTCAATTATTCATTTTGGTTAAAGAAGACGAATCGATTCAGCCTGGCGATAAAAGAACAAGAGCAAATAATTTTAGAGCTGAAACCCAGGCTCTACCTACAACGCCAATATGGAAGAGGAGAGAGAACAGGGAGATTCTCTCACTGGTACTTTTCAAAGCAGTATGTGAAAACAATTAGCAGAACATTTTTGCTAACAACTGCATAAAGACCAACTACAGAGGTACATAGATAATTGCCTAGTTTTTTAAAGATTTAACTGTCAACCAGCTTTCAAACTTCCAAAATCAGTAAACAGTAACACACAGATGATGATCTATATTTATGATGTATGTTCAAATTCTGAAACAAGATAATTACTACATGAGAAAATACTTAAAAACAACAAGAACAACAAAAAGACCCTGCATACATGGCATCTGAAAGCGTCAAACAAAAATGGAAACCAGCCAGAGGGAAGAAAAAAGGAAGGAAAAACCCAACCTGACAGAGTGTACTATAACTGATTTTTGCAGAATCAATCTGTTTTGGAGGCTGCTTGATGCTGGCAGCTAGAAATTGCTTAATGAGCCATTAGGAGCACAGGATTTGCCACATCAGGGAAGCCCATTTATTCATCTAGTTTAGTACTCCGACTACACCTGAGGCTTTGGAGGAAGACGAAAAGAATACCCAGGGCATTCTGCTACAGCCAGGGCCACGAACAGGCTACCCAGGGAAAACCCCATCTGTCCCATGAAAGAAAAAAATGAAGGGAAAAAATAAAAGAAAAACGAGGGGAAAAGAATAAATTTTTTACTGTAGGATACAATTCTTCGAAAAGAAATAAATACCTCCTAAATTGAGAAATGCTGCCCTAGGTCCCAGAGCAAGGCTACGTCTTCCCAGGACAGCTGCTGAGCTGCAATTGCCCAAGGGAGTTACTGCCAAGCTTTTGCCTCAAGACTGCATTTCTCACTTGTGTTTCTACAGTCCTGGTCTAAGTGTCTTGTAAGGAGCATATTCAGCAAGAGAAAATTGCTTCCTGATTCCTGTACGCAATCTGCACATGACCCAAACATATAATTTAATTACTTTTATAACCTCAGCTTGTATAACTACCAGTGTTTTAAAATTCTAAAATGGTCATTAAGATATCCAGCCAGAGCATTTGGTTTGACGGCTCCCTATGTTTGTGAATAGGTTTGACAAAGGTCCTAAACAGCACTTCAGTTCAGCAAAACTGATTTGTGACCATTTCACATCGAAGCCACTTACACTCAATTACATCATAAAACAGAGCACCTGGAGAGGTTTCAGTGTATCCTCTACGATATCGACAAGACAGACCTCTAACGTGCCCTTCTCAGGAGAAACCACCCTGATACTTGTTTACATAAGCATTGCTGTCCCTTTAACATCTGCTCTTTTGGATGTTATAGTCCTTCAAAGGCTGTAAGATCCAAGTTAGCTTTTAAATTAAACTCCAAAAGCCAGAAAATCTAAAGGCATATCCCTTTGTGGCTTATATCTCTCAGTCTGATCGCACCAGAAGGTCTTAAGAATTTGCTGACTCCAGAGTCTATGAGGAATATGCACATGCACACATGTACCATCACAACTCTCCCAGCCACTACTTTACAGGTCTTCACTGCTTTTACTGCTATTTTTGGTAACTATTCTACATAAAATTTGGCAGTAAAAAAAAAAAAATCCATTTTTGGATTGTTAATACTAAAGAAAAAGACAAACTGGGGCAAAAGCACAGAGAAGCAAGCACAATGAAAATGAAAGCCCCAAGGTCCGTGTTGTGGGAAGCCCAATGTACCCAAACTGTACAGACAAACCATCTGTCAAAATCTGACAGTACTTGATGGAAGACATAGGGTACAATGGATTTAAATGTGACTGTGACATTGCTTTGTCTCTGGAAGACAAAAAGGAAGTTATTTATACCTCTCGTAAATAATTTGCTAAGTCTCTAAGTGACAAAAAGCATTTGTTTTTCAACTAAATTATTTCTCTTATTATTTCTGCCTCTGAGATAATTTATAAGATATACTATGCAAAAATCCTTTGAAAAGTTCCTGAATGGAGTTTGCCTTATATGCTTATAGCTTTGAAAAGAAGAGAGAAATATTATTGCTGATGACTGCATACGTTTTATTTCATCCACTCAGAAGCAAAATGCGACATAGTTACAATAGCATGGACAGGCCTTCAATTTTTCCACTCAAGGACCTATACTGATCCTTGGCAGACTCCCAGCCAGTACAGATTTCAGAGACTCATCTGAGAAACCCCAAGCTCCCACAGTTAGAAAACCTGCAAAAAACTGCAGGTGCGATACAGGCTAACTACTAGTGGCAGGCAAATCTTGGTAATGTTATTCAGGAGCTGAACAGGGAGATTGTTTCCACTGGGATGGGCAAGAGTGATGCCCAGTTCCCAGTATGAAAAAAATCAGGACCTAAACTCGTTGGGAGCCCTTGTGCCAAGGGAATCCCAGTTTTCTGGAACAAAAGACATCTCTGGGGAAGATATAACAGCACCTTTTAGCTTTAGGACCGTTTGCAGGAGTTATCGTTGACCTATTTGGTAAGTCTGCACTTTTTAGGTTGCATGAAGATAGTGGAAAGTACAAAGGTATCCCTGTTGTTCAGAAAACCTCAGATAAAAAGTTAGCACTCACCTAATGCATTAGTGAGTAGCCACAACTGCCCTGAACGCACTAGGTATCTGCTTTAATTTACTCTTCCCTGGAAAGAAATGTTTTCATTTTGTTCAAATAGTTCTGGGAGTTAGAGGATGCCGATTCTTCTCAGCCTCATGTCACAAAGCCCAAGTCTGTTTGGGCTGGAGTGATGATTTTTAGTCGCTGCATGGACTGAAATAAAAGCTGATTAAAATTGTTACTTTGTTGGTAGCCTTTCATGTAATCCCCTTGGTTCTCTGATTGCTTTCTTAATAACATTGCCGATGGGTCTCCATCTGCATTTGTTGGTGCTGGGAGACCTGTTCTGCCATGATACTTCAACAGTCTTAGTTGGATGACATTGATGTAATTTGGGTAGATTCTGACCCATTATTTCCTATCAACAATATTTAAAAAAACCCTCCCAAATAAAGTAAAACCTATGCATGCCTTGTAAAACAAAAGAACTAGTAAGCTAAATCAGCCTAAGGCCAAAGGGCCTAATACATACACCTAGCACATGTGGTTTGACGTGGGGGATGAGTCATAGCTGTTGTGTCCCTGTGAGTACAGAGATGGTCAGGCATTTTCCAGTGAAAGAGTGTGTCACTGGAACAGGAACTTAGGTTAAACAAGAAGTTTGGAGGCTTTGTCAGCCACAGAGGTTTGATGAAACTTTTGCCTGGAAGGGTTTGAAAATAACCCAGCTGCTCCTCCTGGACATCAGAGGTTCAGACCAAGGTCTCTGCTCTGCCCGATTCAGACCAGAAACGCTGACTTTGGTCCCTCACACCACCGGGGACCATCTCAGCCACCAGGCTACTGGCTATTTCACATGGCTCCCTCTCCATTCTGTTTTCTATAAATTATAAAATACTCACTGTCCCAGAGAAACAGACTGCAACCATGTCCCACCACATGACTTCACCTTTCCTCACCCTAAGAAATGCCTTAAAATGACACATGCAGTCTTCAGTTTGCTTGACACAAGAATGCAGTGCCACAGCGCTGGTGGCATGGGAACGCCGGCCAACCCCCAACACCAGTGTCGGTCCCACCACACGGTGCGTAAAGCCGGGAAGGGTCACCAGGACCCCGGCACAGCAGTGCCTCTGGGTCACGCTGGGCTCATGTAAAAGCGAGTCCCCACTGCCAAATGGATGCACACACATCACTTGCTAATCCTCCACCCGTCCTGGCCTCTTGAACTAGTCACTGTCTCAGTTCGGCTGCTGGCGCTGCACCGACCCTTCTCCATCTGCCGGCTCGTTAGCGCGAAGCACCGACGGGCAGAGGGGTTGGTGAACTCCTGAACTGAGACCAGCTCCCCGAGGAAGCTCCTCGCCTGGAAAGGAGGAAACCCCAGACTGTGTCATCTGCAAAGGCTTTCACTTACTGCCTGGCCAGTCCAGGCTTCGAGATGGTAAGGAAAACACGGATGGCAATTTTAATTTGCCTCCTGTGAATTAAGATTTGGCATAAAGCATGGAATAGCAAAGAACTCCAGCCCTGAAATTTTAACTGAGGACAAACATAAATGCTGCAGCTTCTCTGAGCCTAATTGCAGAACTTCTTCTGTATGTAAAAACTGTAAAACATGAGGCTTTTTACATCTATTGACCTTCTTGCACCAGCTGCTGCACTGTGAATATTCAAGCCAGTTTTGAAGAGCCAGTTGCACAACATTTCAGTGAACCTGAAAAGCACGCTGTCTCTTTAGAGCACATCATTAATGCAGTGTAAATTAAGGTCTTTCCAATGAACAATGATTAACTGGACTGAACAGTGAGAGGACCATGATAACTCAGCAAGACAGCAGTAACTGCCTTTTGTAGAAGATATTTTACATTTTCTTACATTTAATATGGGAACACCTGTAATTCTGAATTTTTGTGTGTAGTATTTTGAGTCCTGCTAGAGATCAGAAGGACAAGTCTGAAAAGAGAATGTCACTTCAGGTACTCATAAAAGACTTGGGCAACTTCTTGGCAGGGAAATGAACTTCCTGCAAAGTGGCACCAGGATTTCACCTCACCTGGAGCCTCCAGGGTGGGTTCCCCCAGGTGCTCAGGGATCTCTTGTGTTTCAGCCCCCATTGAATGGGGCAAATAAAAAAAAAAAAAGTCAAACAGAATGACTATTAAAATATTAAATGAAGAGATGAAATAACCAATGTATCAATCAAATGTATGAGTCATGATAGTTGACAAGTCCTGATCAAAAGAGAGTTTCTTGGCTCAGAAAGAGAAGTTCTTTGTGGGCTGGGGGTCTAGTGAGTCAGGGCACACCTCCTCCTTAGCGCCCCTACAGTGAGGGCCAAGAAGCTTCTACTGAAGGCAGTTCCACCCTCAGATGAGTGCTCTGGGTACTGCTTTGGAAAGATTACAAAATACATAAGGTATAGCAGAACGCTAATAGCTAGTGGCTTCTTGCGGGGGGACGACGATGACAACGACTACATTTCTGCTATTTTTTAAATTTTGAAAGGGTGATCAACATATCATCTGTAAATATACTGGACAAAATTCTGCTTTCATTTACTCTGTGCAACTTTAATGACTTCTATGGATTGACACTTGTAACAATGAATAGAACTTAAACATGTATTTTACATTCAACTTCAACCGCAATAAAAGAAATTATTCTTTACAGTAATAGAGTACAAAAGGCAGGTTTTCCTGTCTGTTTACTTGTTTTGACATCTTTTGAAATCTCCTTTCAATATAGTTTTATTGACTACATGTATTAACTGATATTTGTTTTGATACAGATGAACAAGAGAGAATCTGACATCAAATCCATCTCAGTTCAGCTACGCAGACCGTGAGATGAAATTCCTGACACATCCATTGACTGGATTGAACATGCTAACTGTGAAAAATGGTTGCTATGAGTTGAAAGTACAGATGACTGTTCTCAAGTTTTAGAATTATATCTTGCAGTCACAAGTATATTTTGAAAAGGCAGAACTGAGCAGAAGACAGAGTAAATTACCAAGTAAACAAACTACATTCCAGTGGTCAAATATTTTAAGAAGGAAATTTCCTGATTTGAAATATTCATAAAAAAGGAACCTTCAGATTAGCATACCTACAGAAACAAACACCTCTTAACAGAAGAAACAAAGCACATTTTATAAAAAAATACTATGACAGACTTTAAAAAGCATGATAGTTTTAACCATCATCTTAAAATACATGAGATGTTTTAGGACACATATATAAACAAGGCAGATATTTTCCCCATTACAAAAAATCATTCTTCATCTTAGTTTGCAGGAACACCCGCATAGCTAAAGGTTTCCTAAAGTCTTTCAACAGATCTCAGGTTCTCAACTTGATTCTTTAATCATCACCTCAAAAGTCTTGATCTCAAGAATTTGTGCCAAGTGTAGAATTCACACTTTTCTTCCTACCTTTGAGCGTTTTATGAAACAGAGTGCTTTTTGGCTTCTATCCTAAAACTCCAGTTATTCTAATTTTCAGCTCCCCTTCCAAGTACCTTCTTCCTTTTTGCATTTGCCAATATTTTTCAGTTCAGTTCCTAAGAAGGTCCTTCTGCTTCCCTCTCAGCCAGGAATCACTCTTTCCTCGTCCCCTTGGAAGAAGTTTCACAGAAAGTTGCTTCTTTCTATTCATTTTTCTCAATGTGAGAAAGAAAAAGATTTCCTCCTTCCTAGCAAAACTTGAACTTTGTCTACAGTCACCCTATGTCATGGCAAAGACTGGACCTGAATCCTACTCTACTTTGAAGTCCCAGATAACCCAGAATAACAGTAAACTCCATGCTTCTTAACACAAAGAGCAAACCTCCCAATTGTAACATATGACACAAATGTCCTGGAATAATTTTAGTGGCGAAGTGTGAGGACAGTACTGAGGGAGCCATTTTTAAAAAAAAAGTAGTTCCTAAATAAAGTCAAATGCTGACCTAGAAAATAAATGCCTAGTCCAACTGAAATAGCATGCTGACTACTCACCAAATGTCGGATTTTGTGTTATATCCCTGGTGCTTCAGTGCCTCTGGACTCATGTAGTATGGTGTCCCAGTAAATGTAGTTGCCAGATCACATGAACCCATCAAAAGACAAGAAACTCCAAAGTCCCCTAAAAATAACAGCAGAAACAATAATCTATTAACATAAATTCCATAAATCTGTATCTATTCATACAAACTCTTTGGGTTTATTGTTATACGTGATGCAATGACTGTACATCCAAAAAAACTGCCAGAATTTTAAAATATGGAAAAAGCCAATTTTCTGTAATTCTTCAAAATAAAAACACCAGAAAATCATAGAACTATAGAATGATGGAGGTTTGAAGAGGCCTCACAAGGTCATCTGATTCAAACTCCTGGCTCAAAGCAAGGCCAACTTCAAAGTTACATGAGGCTGCTCAGGTCCAGGTCCAGTCAAGCTTGGAGCACCCTCAAGGCTGGAGATTTCATTGCTTCTCTGGGCCCCTATTCCTGTGTCTCACTGTCAAATAAATGTTTGACCACAAATCAAAATGCTGTATCAGACATGACTTTATTTAAATCTCCTTATTAACAAAATGTCTGCTGGACTGTTCCATCATAATAAAATACATCTTTAAAAAGTATGGAAATCTCACCAATTTTAAGAAGATTATTTTTCAAAAATATATTCTTGGCTTTCAAATCTCTGTGAAGTATTCGCCTGGAATATAAAAGGAAATTCAACCTCATCCAAATTGAAGCATTCACAGTCACGTATCAATTATCTCAAGTACTTCTCTTTGTTCCTTGTTAGGAAGGCCAGCCCACCACTGTGGCAGGCTAACCCTGTTAGTGACAATGCACAGATGATGGCATTAAGGAGCTTCATATAAACACAGAGGTGTATCCACAGACATCCACAGGCAGGGTGAGAGCCTAAGCAGCCAGGATAACAAAAATGCACCCAGCGATTCCATCTTGAGAATACAGATACAGGCTTAACATGAGCTGCAGAGGAAGGGAGAAAGGCAAGTCTTCCTACCTGGCTCTTCTTAAAATCATTACATCTTATTTTCTGCCAGAAGAATGAGATGTCTCACAATAGAATAAGGGATGAGAAAAACAGCAAAAAGACATTGTGAAAGCTCAGGGAACTCTCCTTCAGAGAAAATGCATTACTTGAAAAACAAATATGTATATAAACTAGGCTAGTAGTTCAAATTTTTACAGTAATGGTGCAGAAGATAAAAGAACTTTACAAAGACAGAAATCAAAAGGAAAAGAAAAAGAACAACTAGCTTTTACAGAATTATTCTTCCATCGAAGACTGAAGCAACATCATAAGCTACACACCATGTGGGGACAAACAGCATCTTCTCAATTTCTTGAAATCTTAATGTGTGACAGTAATTCTCCATCCCCTTAGGAAAATAAAATATCTCTACACTATACAAAACATGTTCTCAATTAATTCTTGTTAATAACTCTTCCAAAAGGGTTCCCTACAACCTCAACTAAAGTAGAACTCATTCACTTTTAAATTCCTTATAGCTTGATAACACAGAGTATTAGTTATCGCGGGTGTTGGACTCTTCTCCCAAGAAACTAGTGATAGGACGAGAGGAAATGGCCTCAAGTTGCGTCAGGGGAGGTTTAGACTGGACATCAGGAAGAATTTCTTTACCGAAAGAGTGGTTAGGCATTGGAACAGGCTCCCCAGAGAGGTGGTGGAGTCGTCAACCCTGGAGGCGTTCAAAAAAGGTATAGACGTGGCACTCCAGGGCCTAGTTTAGGAGTCATGGTGGTGTTAGTTGATGGTTGGACTTAGAGGTCTTTTCCAACCTTAATGATTCTATGATTCTATGATCAGCTCTGCTCAGGAAGAGGTTAGAATAGCGTTTGAGACACACTGGCTACAGAAACTGTATTTGCTAATGCATTGTTCAGCCATTTAGAACAGATAAAGAAAGGAACCGAGGTTCTAAGACTCTCGAGACGTGGGCAGGAAAAACAAATATAATAATAGATTTTAATTGTTCTTGAGCAATCCTCAAGTATTATCTCAAATTTTATTGAATTATTAAAGTCTTATGCATTGAGATACTGAAATTATTTCCAAAATAGTTTCCATATTAAGACTAGAAAATACATATTCTACAGCACAATTTAAATAAGCAATGTAGTCCACAGCCCATTTGAAAATAATTTTTGCAAGAAGAGAAAAGAATTATTAAATTCGATATACTCAGTTCCCAAATGGGAAAAAAATGTGAATAACTACTAGATGTTTTAGTATGCACATAGACAGAGCAGGAAAAGGAAACACTTCTATTTTTACAGGACATAAAGAAAAGAGTCCTTTATGCTTCTTATGGCAATCTTTCCAGTTTTTGTCCTGAAAGTAATGCTTGAGGAGAAAGGTTTGCACGCTGGGAAAAATGAAAGCTTTATTCAGTATGCCTCCACTGATATTTACAAATAATTTGTTCTCTATTTGGCATCCTTCTTGGGCAATACATGTACACTCATCATACATTACATCAGTAAGGAAATTAAGCTAAGGTGATATTAATTACTATTTCATAAGCCTATATATACACATAGTTTTATGTAAATCTTGCTCTGCTAATTTAGATTAATAGTCTTTCCTTACCATTCATCACATGGAGTCTTTGCAAGAACTCGACTTCACTGAGTTAGATTTTTCTTGCATATTGTTGTTGAGTGTTGGTGGGTTTCAACCTTTTTTTTTTTATTATTACTTGGTAGAAATATAACCATGGACTCTTTGAACCTAAAAGCTTCCTGGATATCTGTGATTTGAATAGCAGTTATCTTGATGTAAAAAAACTATCCAGAAAGCTTTCAGTAGCATATTATTTGAAAAGGTGATAAAGAGAAGACATTTGGGTCACATTAGTTTGAATTAGAATGTAATGCTAATATAAACTTGCAACATATTGATGAAAATGTCATGCAAATTATTTGCATTATCAATAATTGTAAGATGCTTTTATATATCAATATGTCTAAGGGTGGGGTGATTCTTTGGAACTTCCCATCATGATGTCTCTCAATGCAAGCCACCTTATTCTGCCAGGATATGTCAGAAGATAAACAAGTTACAAGCTGAAACCTTAACGGAAACAACTACTTTAATTCTAGTAAGAAATAAATATTAGGCCTGCACTGTAAACCTAGTTTAAGAGAGAGTGTGACTTTTTGTTGTAACCGGAGACAGACCTATAAAGGTAACATGAATTAACTGGACTCCAGCAAAACTTAATCCAACTTGACAGTCAGCAAAGTGGTTATTGATATTTTGGGTAGAAATTAACACTTAAGGACAGTTTCAAATTTGGGCAATAAATGTACCCATACCTATGTTCTACAGAGTACCGGCTTGCTGCCTCATACTCATAAAAAAGCAGCACAAAGCACTGAGCAGTGGGCAGCCTCCTTGAATAAAGCTTCCTCTGCAACATACCAGCAAGTGAAGCTGATTGAAGCTGAAGTAGTTTACTGATGTGAAATATTCAGCAATTAATTTCTCTTTCCTCTGTCTGAAGAACTATTTAAAGAAGTAAGAGGTTCTGGGTAAGTCTGAAGCCTGTACTAGGGAAGACAACGAGAAATCCAGATAAAGTACTTGGGCAAAACCCGCTATCCTGTAGATTGAAAGCAACAGATTTATTTGCATAAGCAGTAACCTTATAAAAATCTCTGTGTTGGTATATTGTTCATAAAGATTAGCAAAGCGATGGATAACGTAACGGTCAGCTTTATTCAAATTGAGGTTAAATGAATCAATGGCCTCATTGCCTGGTTGTTGTGGGATCAATTTTGTGCACCGATGTGCAATGGGCTACAAGTATGCCAGAGAGACTAGACGATGGTTTCATGCTGTCTGTCTCCACCTAGATAAGACTACTGAACTATGTTGCCACTCCTTTACTTCTCTCTCTGGTTATATCAATGACAGATGAGGATTGAATCTATGTAATTCTAGATAATTTTGCTTTCAAGTTTAAAATTAAAAAATCCTTCCGATTATGCAAAATAGCCAGTAGATAGCATAATGACCACAAGATATTCATGTCCCCTTTGGGATTTATGAAGCATAAGTAAAAGACAGGAATGTCTAATCTGTATAATCTCTATTATCACAGGAAAAGAAAAACAATGTGAGGCAGTGAAAAAGTCCTGTTTTAAATTAAGTTTCCAGCATAAGAGTTTTCAAAAAGTGCAGAAGTTCAACCAAAGCTGTGCAAGAAGGACAACCAAGTGAATAGTCTATATCTAAACCCAGAAATAATAATTTTTGCTGCTCTGGAATAAAAACTCCCATCCACAGCAGCTGGATTTTCTAAGGAATGGCACGAGGAAGTCAACCCACAGGTAATGAACACATCAAGCTTCTAATTCTAGGGAGAAGTTTTCTTTGCAGTAGAACATAGTTAAAACATATATTACAGCTTTTTTCCATATCAGTAGAGAAGAAATCATGCATGACTCCTCTATACATAATCAGAGGGCTGTTATTATGTTTCAGTAATTAAAATTAATTTCTGTAAGTAGTTTTAAATTCTTTTAAGCCTAATCTTTTCCATTTAAGTTATTGTTTGGCTCTAAACTAATAAGATTAAATTTTCTAATGTGCATACAGTCAAATAACACATAATACAATACAGGAAATGCAAATAAAAATAAAACTGTCAAGTCATTTGTATGTGTTTGGAGAGGTGCTATTAAATAGCTATGATTCAAAGAGAGAAAATCAAACTGCTGCTTTCACTGAAGAATTAAACTACTTTTCAGGAAACCCAGTGATTTAATATACATATTTACCAAAGAAAGTTTATTTATAAGATTTTTTTTTTTTAAGATTTATTTGAGAACAAGTAGAAGATGAGAAAAATAGAGAGAAGAGTAGACAAAAGGGACTTTTGGGAAAACAAGAGATAAAAGAGGCATGGGGAAATACAGAAAATGAAAGACAAAAATAATAATTTATACAATATAATAGAATAGTTCAGTTGGAAGGGACCTACAATGATCATCTAGTCCAACTGCAATGTTATTATTCTGCATTAGTCTGCACAATGCATCCTCTAAACACATACATTAAAGAAAGGATTTCACCAAAAGTGGACTTCCCAGATTACCAAAACTTTTAATGATAAATTGTTACATTGGAGTTTGAGAAGGGAAAAAAAGAAAAAAAAAAAAACCCACGCTGCTAGTTTCGTTAAACGGTCAGGATTTTTCTTTCCATTTCCCTCTGTCCTTTTGGCCTGAAGTGAATGCTGAAGAGCACAGCATCCCAAGAGAGCTCTCTTTGTTGTGCTCCCATCACTGCGGTCTGTGGGGGCAGCACTTCGTGTACAAGCCCCAGATAAATTGGCATTTAGGAACTAAAATGCTCTTGCATCCTGGACAGCAATTCACTCTGCCTTTCTCCCTCTACAGTCTGACACTGTAGGTGTAAAAACTCATTAGGCATCTATCAGTTTAGGTCAAACGTATCCCACATACTTAACTTCAGCTCAACTCAGAAATGGTTGTTCTTGGTGACAGGCAACTATCTCTACTTACTGCTCTGTTGCAACTCAAGTTCAGGCAACCAAATTTAGCCCAAGCCCTGCTGTGAAAGATATTTGAAACAGCTACATCAATTTGGTGTTTTCACCTTCAACCCAGTGCATAATAATCTTGTTTTCTGAGTAGTCACGCAGGATAGAAGACGATGGATTCTAGTTTACATTCAGCTTGAAAAAACCCGAATTCTCATCACCAGATTCTGGGTATAACCTACTCTTCAAATATAAACAGCTTCTCACCCCCAGCTGTATTAATAATTTAGGCCATTATTTTAGGCAGATTAGCTCATCGGCCCAAAACATGCGGGTGATTACAGACAAACATCCTTAGCCTCTGCTAAGACAGTCCTTGCAGCAATGGCATTCTTATTTCTAAAAGTTCAATAGGAATAATAGTCCCAATAGCTCAGCTTGGCAGGATGAAAAATCTTGGACTTTTGGGCTACAATGCTCTTTAGAAAGGATTCTCGGTCTTGTTCATTAACGTGACATTTCAGAGCTGCAATAGGCAAAAGCAACAGGGAGGAGACAGAGGAAAGGAGAAGATGCTGAAATCCGGGTTAACTTCGACTGGCTCACGGTTTCTGAAAAGCTGCTAGGAAAGGAGCCTGGCGTTCCCATTTGCTCGGCCATTCCTCCAGCTCTCAATGTGGGTGGCAGTGTCCTGGGCCTTCTGCTCCTGGCTCAGCACAGCACTCGGTCTCCCTCATACCTTGCTAAATAGTCCCACCTATCTCAACGGTGAGATCACTGGATGACACAGGAAGGGGACCAGACAGGGCTCGTGCACACGCCCAGTACACTGGCAATGAGGGAACTCTTCAAATCATGGAAGTCAGCCTGCCTAAATCACATTGCAGGCAAGAGCTACACCCATGGGGGTGACCAGGTAGGTATTCATCTGTATCTACCCCTGCTCAAACAAAGTGTGATCTCCACACTTCACTGTCTGGATGACCTGCAGTAATTTTTTAGGTTACTCTTTGATGTGCTGTTAAAAGTAATGTCTGTTTTCAAAGAACGTATGTAACTTCACTGATTTTAGTGGGAGTACATCAAGCATATATATTGGATTCTTCACGTTAAATATCTGCAAGAGATCCTTGTTGACTTTTTTTTAACCTTTAAATCCATTTTCTTCTAACAATATTGAACTATTTCTGTCGTGCTAAATTTTTCACTTGGCTTTTAGAAAAAGTGTGTCTAACGCTGAAAGACATCTACCACTGTGCTGCTAAAAGATATAATACATAATGTTCTCGCAGGATAGATAATTAATTATGCTTTAGGCATACAACATATACCACAGCAGTTTGGTGAACAGGACTTTATACCAATACAAGACAATCCACACAGTTTCATTTCTGTTTGAATATCTGCAACTAGTCAGTAAGTCTACTCACTCCCCTCCCAAGCCAAATGCTCTCATATTAAATGACTGTACCTTTCATGCATATAGTTGACTCCGAGTAACAACTGTATAAACCAGTCTATTATTTGTCTTTGAGTGAATATCTTCCCAGATTCTTTGTACTCTTGAATTCTAAAGTCTAGGTCTCCACCCTGAAAAATATCACAACATATTTGTACATTTAAAGTAAGTTTTCAAAACGTCTTCTCCTTCATCAAAGTACAGGACTCCACTCTTAGACCTCAGGGTCCCTGCCACGTAGTCTGTAAAATTAACGCTTGCACATGAATTCTGAACTCTCCCAGCACCAAAAGCATACACAACTGAGGATCAAAATGAGATCAAGCAGTCTGGCTGCATAGGGAAAGTAGGTCAGTTTTCTCTTAGTGTTACACAATATAATCAAAGTTTTCAACTGTTCTCACTTCATGACACTCAACTTTAGACATGTACGTCTGAGCTGGTCACCTCAAACTCCCTTTACAGTTAACACAAAGGAACAGGCACCTGTATAGTGCAATTGTGTCTGCCATCTGGCTGTCTACCTTAGGAAGGGATCAATCATGTAGAAATGCTGTTTCTCTGCAAAGGTTTATGATGAAGACCTATATTGACTGGCTAATATGTAGACACCTAAAGCAGGTAAAATGAATCTGCCCCAATCGGTCCAAATAAGTTTATAAATTAGGGAAAACATTTCCACCTAAGTCAAACGTTGCACAGGCAAGAGACACTCTCATTTAGTATGCTGAAATAACCATGCCAGCATCAGAGAAACCACGCTGTTCTCTTAAGAATTAAAATACCGTCTCTTCAATTATGATACTTTGTCCCTCTTCCAAACTCACTTTTGCCAGAAACCAAGCAGAATTAAAGCTTCAAGAATGTGTAGCATGTGTTATGGTAAATACTGCATTAAAACTACAATTGATCTTGAAGTAACACTAGAAATGGAGCAATATGCCACACAGTAGGCAGTGGAAATAAACCAGAACATATATACAGAAAAAGACTACTAGAAAACTGTAAGTCAGACATTCGGAAAAATCAGTTGAACAACAGCATGATGAAAGAGGTTTTTGAGGAGACTTATATGAAAACTGTTCATTTTGCTAAAAAATAGACAGATGGTTGTCAGCTGGTTGTTTATCCCGTTTATAAAATAAATGGATTTTGTCTACAAGAATACACGTTAGCGGCAAGCACTGTACTGAGGTTACTAATCCCAGGGCAAAGGGACTGTGAGTCTCATTGTACTCTAATGACTAAATCATTACTTTTACATTATACATTCTGCATAAAATCAGCTTTATGTGCCATATACAAGAACATAGTTTAACCTGTACAGCTGTACCTGTACAACCATTTCCCCATCGTCAACCCTTCCCTTCTCTGCACTGTTGACTGTCAACATTTTATGATGTCTTCACCATTTCTTGTTTTTCTGTTCCCAACACCAGTGTTTCATACTGCTGCTACAAAATAAGCAGGTTCTGTCCTTGAAGATCCATACGTATCTGTCCTGTACTTTGACATGAATTTACAGTAATTTCTGTGGTCCCTGAGGTTCTAAGTTACAACATTCAAGAGTGAGTGTGTTAAAAAAAAGAAAATATGTTTTGTAATATATGAAAAATGTGTTCCCTGACAACGTCCTGCAATTTTTTTTAATTGAAACCTCTGAATCATCTCATTCACTAGGGAAGGGAATATGGCTTCAGCTCTCCATCTGCCTACCTGCTGCAGCCCAGACAGAAGCTCTTCTGGGAACTTGGAGCTCTCAGCAGCTGCTTCCCCTTTGCAACTCCAAATGTTCAACAGCTTCCCCCTGGTTGCTTGCAGCAAAGCAGAGGAAGGAAGGAAAAAGTGTTGCTGAGTACACTGCTGCATGGCAACCAGATGGGCTGTGTCTGAGCCTACTCACACACCTTGAAAATAATGATTCACCTATTCCAGATGGCTGCCCCAGACCATCCAGAGCCAACTAGCCCAAGACTCAGGGGCTGTTCAAACATGTGTCAGCTGGCTACTGGCCACAAGAGCCTATGTACTACCCAGGTGAGGACGGATGAAGTGCAGTAGGCTCCAATCACCATCCCCCCCTGTCCCAATGTGTCCTCTATCACAATCACACATTACCATGAAAAATGCAAAGAAAAGAAGTGTAGGACCTACAGTTAGGCTGGTGGGTACTCTCTTAAGTTGGGGGACATTTCCTTCAAAAGGTCTAAGGAGAACAAAAGCAGTTGAATAAAGTACTGCATGTGCCCTCAAGTAACTGTGTGGATTTTTACCTTCAAGCAGAGAAGAATGTCCTACAATTAATTTAACCTTGATTTTGTGTCTAAAAAAGGAAAACAAAAATGCATCATAAAAGATTTGCTGAAATACTGCTGCCGTGAAACTCTGAAGAAGTTTGTTAACCCAATTTTACATTTTGGAAGGTCAGTGGAATGAAGTTCGTAAAGAATTTAACAAATTAAGTACATAGGGAGTTTCCAAGCTGCAGTTTCTATTTAAATGTCAAGAGTATCAAATACACCAGTAACTTATTTAAAACAGCTTAGCATCTAGACCTGATAGTGTGGACAGGCACTGATTGCTTTAGTTACTCCTTTTGCTCAGATTTCCTTAGTGTATATACACTCACATCACAGCTGAGACCATAGTGAAGAGACAGAAATAATTTTGGGGGAGAGTACAACTAGTTCTGGTTTATGATATATTAAAATGATGCAACTTTTAAAGTAACTACTTTGTAAAAACTGTATTCTATTGAAGCCCAATTTTTGTTACAAAATTAAATCCAAGGTTCATGAAGGCATTTTTGTTTGAAATCTGACTTACCTGACAACGTTTACATTGCCTGTAAGATTTTGATTTGGGAAAACTGCCAAAGAAGCTCAACAAGAAGATCAAAACAGAACACATACACTTTTTTCCTGTAATTTTGAGTGAATTCAGTTATAATAAAAGAGGTCAAGCTGAGCAATGGAGACCAACGTTCTCTTTTGTTCACAGGACAGGTATAGCATGGGGCAGCTGCATTGTAGGCTCACTCTATGCTACTCATGCAAGAATGAACAAAGTACTGTGGCTAATTAATAAGTCACAGTACTTTGGAGAAAACAGAATAAGGCTCAGAGGGTAGTTCTGTTTCCATGCCAACTTAATGTTTACTCTTTATGTTGAGTCTGCCCAAGAGTACCAATTACTGCCAATCTGGTAATTACTCTATGCATGAGAAACTGAATGTACTAGACTTCCAAACAAGGATCAGGTAGCAATACATTTTTCTCACTCTCAATTTATGTGCGATTTAAACAGGCATCTTTTAAGTAAAAAGATCCAAATCCCACCACATACAAAGGCAGGTTATAGATAAGTAAATACAAAAGTATACCTTCTGGAAATAAAAACAGAAAAGAAACTCTATAGCACTATGCAAAACCTTGCTTTCTACTTTCCTTGTCTGAACGTTCAATTAAATACATCGTAATTGCTTAAATGCAATGATATTACATGGTGCATCCTTTTCGGAAAGAGTCAGAAGCACATTCTAGTGGACCCACTGTCATTCTGGCCTGACCTAGCAGACTCAAAACTGAAAAGATTCACCTGCATAGCCAACGCATCCATTTCCTCCTCCTTCATTTGCCTTGCTCTAATACATTCTCATGTGTTTGAATACATGGCTCCTGGATCCTAGCGTAACTCCGCACTGAAACGTTTTAATGCAGGGTGGTTTACATTGCCTGAATAAAAAAATTTCCAAGGGGTGCTGCAGCAGCTTGTGATTACTATCGTGATTGCTATCATGCTGGTTTTTATTCACCTATAACTTTATTCCAGATGGGAAAAAAAAAAAGAAAAAAAAGCAGTGGACCAAAGCCACTAGTCCAGCTCTATAACGCTGCTGAAAGAGGCTCCTTTATTCCTATAGGTTTAACTGATCTGGTGTTGGGCCACTTTCTGCCACTGGTAGAAAGAAAATGAATCTTAGTGCATGGGAGTATCTGGGCAGTTAGAATAATCTTTTAGTTCTGAGCTCCAGATTTCCACAGAGAGTTGGCAATACCAAAATTCCAACCAGTGTTTCCATCCAGCTGTCAGACATTCAGGGAACGACACAAAGAGCTTCTGCATGGGTGTTAAAATAATATGTGAACAAATATTCAGATTGCATAACAGAACTGAACACTTCAGATTTAATTTTTAAAAATCACAGCAACAAATAGGCATTAACTGTCATCAAAGAAAGTGATGGCAGGAATAGTACTTCTTTAATTGTTCACACCAAAGCTGAATGCTTGAAGAAACGTGATTACTTAATACAAGTCTGATAGGTGGACAGGTAAGCCAGTAGTCCAAGGTCATTAGCTTCCAAAGCATTTCAAATGTCTAGCAGAGCACAACTGAAAAGTCTGCTTCACAGTTTCATTAAAAGATGACTGTATGTATAACAGATTATATTTTTTAAAACAGCACATCTATATTTAATGCCAAGTAGGCACTTGTTTTATATAAACTCTTAAAAAGCTGGCTTAAATATGTATAAATTCTTATTTTAAAGCTTTAAGACAGATTTCATCAATATGTTTTTAAACCAAATGCTGAAGTAAAAAAACCTGGTAGCTATACTGTAGTATATCCTGCTTTAATATCTTTTGTATCCTCTAAACTCCGGTCTTTGACTCACACTATTCTCCACTTCATAAAGCCAATGCTGCTACCAAACTCATCCATCCATTTCTTCAGGCTTGAGCTTCTTGTAATCACCAGCGAGTTTTCCCTTCCTCATTCACATCAGATGTCATACCATGCCTCTGGACTCCCACTTTCATGCTCTCTTACCTATCAGTAGTACATATGTGGTAAAACCTTTCTGAGTTCACCCACAGATCTGGTAATGTGTCTGTGTTTAAGTCTTTCTTGTAATACTGATTATAGTGAGTGAAATAAACTTGTGTTTAAAATTTCCTCTTCTCTGGTTTGTTTGTCTATGAGCTATGAGTCTCATGTGAGCTGGTAACATTGCTTATTTGAAGTATGTCTAACAAGTAGCAGGTGATACGACAAGTAAGAAATAAGAGTAAATTTCAAACTGAAACATTAAAGAAAACTGGGCTAGGTTTCTTTTAAGATCCTATTTTAATGCGCACATTCTATCAAATTTCTTCAAAGTAATCTACAAGTCTCACCTCGCAGTACTCAGTGATAATGCAGAAACTATCCCGCTCCACAAAGCTTGCAAAAAATTTGACAATGGCTGGATGGTCTAATTTGGAGAGTAGTTGCGCTTCCAGATTTGCTTCAACTGTTTCATTAGGCTTCAGGTTTCCAACAGAGATTTCCTTTAGAACCTTTCTAGAGGAAAACAAGAAATCTTTATATTAATAAAAATAGAAAAATAGAAAATCATGTAATGCTCAAAAAACCATCATAATTTCGTTAAAGGCAAAATAATAACATTAACCAAGTATTTGGCAACATGAAATGATGAGGCAAATATGGGTAAAGAAAGAGAATGCATTAAAATGCAAATAAATATGCTAGTCACCAATAACGATTAAGCAACATTTAAAAAATAATATTTTGAAGTATTTTTCCCACTAACTCCCTACTGCACTGTTTTCTTCGTGACATGTTTTCAGTGCTATGGATTAGTGCGTAATAATAAACATAAATAAAAAATCAAATCTAAGTGATTTCAAACCCACTCAGAGCATATGCTCACGATTCATACATGAAATAAGGAGTAGCAAGAAACTGTTTGATTTTGCTGCTTCTGCCAAAGTCTCTCCATGGACGCATGAGAAAAATCACACAGAGGGTAGTATTTCTGTGACTGTTTTTCTGGTGATAAAATCAGGATGCCTATTTTTTTTCTAAAGCTCAGCCTGCCCTTCACCTGAACACCTAAATGGAAAGTGCAAATCTGGATTTGTGGCTGAAACCTAATTCTACTGTTTCAAATAACTATGAATTTCAGGTGTTTAACATGTGTTTTGGGAGGCCCTAAACCCCCTAAAGCTGAAAAAATTAAAGGGATTTTTCATCTTCTTCAACTTCAACGTGTGAGCACACCATAGGAGAAATTGTTCAGACTTAGCTCTATACGGTACCTGGAGTTGGGGAGTTTACTGTCAGCTTGTCCTGGAAAAAAACCCTTAGTGCAGGGGAGTATGAAGAAGCATATTTTGCTGGGATGTTCCTGATGAAATGTTTAAAAAAAGGCATACATCACACAAAGGCATGCCATTTCCATCTATTTTACCAGCTGCTGAAGAATGGATCCTTGGTCTATGTCTGAAGGAGCTGTTTGAGACTATTAGAGAATATCATGGTATTTTACTGAAACAAAGTGATGAATTTCCAGTAACTTTTGAATACGTGGAAGATAAGTTCCACACTGAAGAGATGTCTTCACAGTGCTTTTAGTAATTTCCCATTCAATACTGCATTGTTTTAAAGTCACAGTCGTTAAACGTGACAGCGATAAAACCACAGTAATTCACTTGATCTAAGGAAAAAAGCTGGTTTTCTTCATAAGAAAATTTCTTCCTAAATCTCAACCATCAGCTTCTGACTAACAGTGCATGAATTTTTACATAAACTTGCCTAATCCCCATCTGGCGGTGTGATGAAAAAACCATGCCATTTTATTTGTCTGCATCTCTACAGACAAGCTTCATACTACACAGACAGGTAATACCTACTGCAATCTTCTCATCTTCAGTTGACATGGGGACATTATTCCTTCCTTCATATAGATCGTGTCACAGAACTGACAAACAGAATGAGTCCTTGTTAAACACCACTTAATACCAGTTTCTTGTATACCCAAGACAGCAATAAAAGCCTGATGTGTTGATGTGCAGGGATAGCTTGTCATCTTAGTCACTCAGTGATTTTGATGCTGTCGTCAGCTGTCAGACAACAAGACAGGTGTTTTTCTCATTAAAATTCATTCCCAGAAGAACAAATCAGGAAAATGTACTTTTGTAAATAAGGCATTGGTTTTCTGCAACACAATGCTAATTCATATCCAGAACTGGAAGTCGTTTGCATCTAGAAAGAAAACTTTTGTGATGCAATCGAGATTAAGCATATCTGCATGCCACTGGTATATGTGTGCACTGTTTCTGTATGTAGATAAGGTTTGATTTTACTGAGTTTAAGATGACAACTGGACTTTATACTTTCTGCAAAGCTCTTGATATCTATTTTTTTTCCTATGATATCTACGATATTAGTAAATGTGCCTAAAAACTAAAAAACCCAAATTTTAAAAACTCTACATTGATTAAGTATTGACAAAGAAGTTATGTCAGGTTCTCAGAAGTCTCACAGAGAAAAAGAATAACAGTATCCAGATCTAAAGTGGCTCTTTTCTGATAACTTTAGAAGAAAAACAATGAAGTCTTCAGTCAGAATTTCATCTATGTATATTAACTATACTTTTCAATATATAAAGCACTTAGAGTGCTTAAATTTACTCTACCACATTTCAGTATTTACACAAGTAACTTCTACCCTAACAGGCAGCTAAAACAGGCACTTTCTGTGATTTACAGGACTCCTAAGATAACTCAAATTTGGAATCCCTGGTGATGTCAAATAAGCCGATAGACCCATAGACTTCTTTCTGCCTACCAAAAATAAAAAAAAGTTAGTAATCATATGAAAACAATAAACTTTTCTTAGCTAAACAATCCTGACTGCATTTCCCCTCTACCAAGAGAACCCAGCTCTACACTTCAAAGGAGACAAGGTGTTTCTGTTTATATGATCCAACCTGCATTTTAAGGTTGGCTTATAATAAAAAGTTATCACTGCTCATAATTCAGCCATTGTACTTGTGCATCATCCGCTGAAAATCTGCATGCATTGAACAGTTTAGAAATATATAGTTAGGTAACACAAAGCATTTTAAACAAACCTTTTGAAGCATGTGACATGAATGTTTATTATGGATATTGGGAATAATAGACTCTCCTAAGATTTTGTCAAGACTCCATCTGGAGTATACAGGTCCATCTGAAAGTTTTTTTCATAAAACCTGCCCCTATATTTTCTGCTTCTTATTAAGTATTAAGCAGGATTTAAAAGGTCCAAAACTGTTTGCATGAACTAAAAAATCATAGATTTAGGTGGCACATACAGAAAAACAGGTAAAACCACTAAAATGTGGATGCCCTCCAAATACAATACTTAAAACTACCCCTTTTGATATAATGCTAAAAGAGATGTACTAATTTAAATTTATTTATTTATTATTATAAATTCCATTTAATTTAGAATACAGACACATAAGCAGATCATAGAATCATAGAATCATTTAGGTTGGAAAAGACCTTTAAGATCATGAAATCCAACCCCAAACCGAACACTGCCAAGTCCACCACTAAACCATGTCCCTAAAGATAAGATAAAATGTCAGTGAACACACAACTAGAAAACTCTGTTACAGAAGTGCTAGCAGATGTCTTAAACTTAAATACAGAAGAAAAGATTTTAACTGTGTGGAAAAAACCCCTAGCCTTGCAGTTTAACAGTGTAGAGACACTTCGAACTTGATCTTGAACTGACCACAACTGAAAGAGTCTTGTAGTGAATGCATTCGCATCTTAAGAGTAAAAAGCGCCAGCTGTCACTTTTTATATCCATCCTGGAGGAAGCAAGGTCTGGTACAGGTAACAGCATCCATCCCCCCAGGGTGGGAAAATACCATGAGAGGTAAGCCCACTCCCCACAATACTGAAAGCCTCCGCAGTGCCCGTGTCTCGGCAGGCTCACAGACCTTCCCCAGGAACCCCTTCTGGCTTTCATCAACAAAACCTTGCTGGCTTGCATTGTCACGCTTTGAAATGCAGCCAGGCCAGCACACCGTGTCTGAAAGCGCAATAATGTGGAGCAAATGGGGATAAACGGAGCAAGCCTTAAAACAAGAGAAAAACAAGCACGAAGGTGGAATCCTGCAGGATACGGATACCCAGTGGGAATCCTTTTTGAGCTTTACTAGTGACTGACGATATGCCACAGCAGTGTTTATCTCAGCCTATTTGCACTGATCTAAAATTAAATGTTTTACAACACATCTGGTATCTGTTTACATTGATGACATACTTTATTATTATATAATTTGGTTTATTGGATCAGATGCAATTCTTAAAAGAAGACAGCCTTTCTCAAAACGCACTCCATTTATTGAGTTAACTGCAACATGAATTATTGACTAGGTACATTTGCTTGCTGGTAATGAAGTAAAAGAAATATAACTCTTTTAATGTCAAGAATAAATAGGTCAAACTACCACAGAGGAGGTGTGCTCTAGGAATATATGATCAAAATTTGAAGGTTTTAATTAAATAGAAACTTCATTTTACACAGGCAGTCGATCAGTTAATTGCAGCCTGACATTAGCAAGACCTGTTAGCAGGTAATCAGTGTGCAAAGCTGGGAATTTGTCATTCCATATAGTTTGTATTTCCAAGTCATCCTGAATTCAATATGGAGAGTTGTGCCATAACCAGTAACTGTGTATTGTATTTCTATCCACTCTGACCTTTGTAAGACTACCTCTTCTCCCTCGTAACTCCTCAGTTCAAGGACCGCCTGCAACTCTGTAAAAATGTATCACCTCGTCTGCAATTGGATCTAAAATTGGTCATAAACAATAAAATAAAGGGAATGCCTGTCTAATTAATGATGTCTTAAATTCTGTTTAGCAAACGGCAAACGGAGAATGTATGATACTACAAATGGAGACCAAAATGATGCACAGGCGACAACCCTCGTGCACAAGTCCTGTCTGCGCAACAGCTTCCACCGTACTAAAACTGTTTGTTTAGGAAATTCAGTAACAAGGACACCATCTGCATACAAACAAGATGAAGTCACCCATCATTACTGCTTCTCACAGTCAGTTGCTTTCTAGAATATCGCACAGTTGATGAGACTTGCACATTACAGCCGACAGCGTAGTTCTAAAATCAAAATTTTAGATTTCTGTCGATAGTTCCCACACCGAAAATGTATTAGTGGAATCTAATTTTTGATATATAGTCCTGCCTGTCCCCAACTTTAACTGTCCTTTCTGTACAGTTTACATCCAGATATTACAGATTCCCTTTGATTTGACATTGCAGTGTGCACGTGAGGTACTCCTCATGTAAAGTTACTTGCCCGCTGTCAGGTGTTATAGTTTCTTCACATTTCCTTTCAGACCTCTCATGTTCGCACGTTTGCACATCCAGCTTTTATTTGCAATTAAGATACTTCACTGATTTTATATGGCACCCTATCGCCTGGAATCTACTGCCCTCCCTAAGGTCGGTCTTCTAGTTCCATTGTAATTTTCATCTAATCCTTACCCATCATACATAAAGCTATCCTGTCACTAATAATCTTACCAGATTCCTCTGCCTGATGTCAGTGACTGGCTTTCCTGCGCTTTACAGTTTAGTATCAAAAATTAAAAGAATCATTCTTTACATTTTATCCATTATATTTGGAGCACCAGTATCTGCATGCTCAGATAATTTAAAGACATTCATTCATCTGTTAGGGAAAGAAGGAGCTGGTGAGACCATGAGGTGCAAAATCTCAGCATACACAAATCAGTCCTACCTAGAATGAATACTTGGTTTTAGTTAAGGAAAGAAACACTCACAGTAAATTAAGAGCACTTGATTTCTGTGGGAAAATCAAGAAGATTACCACTCTTCCAATGAAAAACAAACGATGAGCGCTGTTTGCTATTCCTACTTACATATATATCTTTACTCATTAGCCAAAACATTTCAAACATAAGTATTACTACACAACTTCTTAAATCAAATGTTGGGCTCCTTTTATCATTCCCATGGCCATTACTGATTTATTACTCGAGCCATAAACCCATTTCAAACTTAAGTATTGCTCCACAATTCCTTAAATCAAATGCTGGGCTTCTTTTGTCATTCCCATGAACACTATTCATTTATTAGTAAAGCCATAACAATCGTCAATGATTGTTTTTTACTGTAGTCCAAAATAGCCTATTCATGCTGTTCACAAACATTCATAAACATAGAGAACTAATTTTTGCAGACGACACCAAGTCGGGCAGGAGCATTGATCTGCTCGAGGGTAGGAAGGCTCTGCAGAGGGATCTGGACAGGCTGTATCGATGGGCTGAGGCCAATCTTATGAGGTTCAACAAGGCCAAGTGCCGGGTCCTGCACTTTGGTCACAACAACCCCGTCCAACACTACAGGCTTGGGGAAGAGTGGCTGGAAAGCTGCCCGGCGGAAAAGGACCTGGGGGTGCTGGTTGACAGCCGGCTGAACATGAGCCGGCAGTGTGCCCAGGTGGCCAAGAAGGCCAATGGCATCCTGGCTTGTATCGGAAATGGTGTGACCAGCAGGAGTAGGGAAGTGATCGTGCCCCTGTACTCGGCACTGGTGAGGCCGCACCTCGAGTACTGTGTTCAGTTTTGGGCTCTTCACTACAAGAAAGACATTGAGGTGCTGGAGTGCATCCAGAGAAGGGCAGCGGAGCTGGTGAAGAGTCTAGAGCACAAATCTTATGAGGAGCAGCTGAGGGAATTGGGGTTGTTTAGTCTGGGGAAGAGGAGGCTGAGGGGAGACCTTATCACTCTCTACAACTACCTGAAAGGAGGTTGTAGCGAGGTGGGTGTTGGTCTCTTCTCTCAAGTAACAAGAAATAGGACAAGAGAAAATGGCCTCAGGTTGCGCCAGAGGAGGTTTAGATTGGGTATTAGGAAAAATTTCTTCACTGAAAGGGTCAAGCATTGGAACAGGCTGCCCAGGTTGAGTCACCATCCCTGGAGGTATTTAAAAGACCTGTAGATGTGGTGCTTAGGGACATGGTTTAGTAGTAGACTCGGCAGTGTTAGGTTTATGATTGGACTCAATGATCTTAAAGGTCTTTTCCAACCTAAATGCTTCTGTGACAATCCCTGAGTTAACCACTAAGAATTTAATCATTATATGAGCACTGTAATATCCATAGACGGATTAAATATAATTTCTTTTTCTGAATAAGCACTTTAAAGAATTTAACAGTGCTTAAATATTTTTGAATCGTGATGAGATTTCATAAATTTACAAGTGAAATGGATGATTCACTTTTCATTTCCATCAGCAAGTCACAATTACAGCCCTTACAACTGTTTTTCGAGATACCTAATTTTCAAATGCTCTAATACTGAACAGTTCAGCTCACAATGTAAACCGTTTATGGTTATTTGAAAATTAACAGTTCCTAATCAGTATCTCAAAGAAATGAGAATATATTTTCTGGGACAAGATCATGAAAGAGAACACTGTTGAAATAAATTGGCTTCAAGGAATACAGCTTATATCATTTTCTTCTGCACTGAGCAAAATCTCATACATACAAAGGGGCATACTTCAAATTATTTTTGGTCAACCATATGTGCCAACATTGGAAAAAAAAATTTAATAATTATAAAGCAAAGCAGAGTACTTGTGTTATCCTCCACAGAACTGAACAAGCCATATTACTGCTGCACAAAAGCAGCCATTAACATTATTTATTTAGATATTCAAATGTACTTATTTGGAACAATTCTGTGGGACATTCTGCGTTGCCATCTACATTGATTAAAAGTTACAAAATAAAAGTGTATATTGATTAATAAAGGAAGAATTTTCCTCTAAAAACATGTTTTTGAAACCTAGAATTTTTTTCCTTGACATGACATATGAAAAAATAAAATGTAATTACATTTATAGACTATTCATACGTTTCAGCTCTAAATCAAATACTAGTAGACTGTGATTGAACTGAAGAAATTTGTCTCTACTCAGGAAAATTTTTAAAAATGATTATGGGGTACAGACTAAATACCTGTGAACATACTTCTTTTTAGCAATACTTTATCTCTACATGTTGCATTATCACCATCTACTGTTCATTCATCCTTTTTTCTACAGCCTAGTCTTGTTTAAGAATGTAATTAAATGTCATGCTGTCACTAACCTAAACGGAATTTGAGAGAGAAATGAGATGAGGACTAAACAATTTGTTTATTCTCTGTATCTTTGAAGACTTAATTCCATCAAACATCAAATCATCTAAACCAGGCATTTCTCCATTGCGATTTCATTACACATACTCGATACATTTCACTATTAACTGCTCTCTGCTAATTAATGTTCCCTTTCAGAAAAAGGAGATACCATTAGAGAACTAAAGCTTGGATGCAGCATTTTGTTTTCAAGCATTACAATATGATTAAACATCTCACAATTGCCATGTTAACATTTCTTCAACTTGCAGCCTTGGGCTACAGCATCTGCCAAAAAGCATTTTCCTTGTATCGGAATTCATTTAAATTTTGAAATTAGTTTCAATTAGAAATTTTGAAGAAAGACCCTCATATCACCTGATCTATATGAATCAGTTTACAGAAAACAGACAATTTTGAAGAACAGGAAGTTGCAAAGGGAAACCAAACACACTAATAATCGCCATAAGAATGCATTCCATAGAAATTTAACTAAAACATTTCCTCATGTAAAACTGAGTCGGTTCTTTCCTGAATGTAAATATATTTGTAAGCAGAATTGTGTTCCTTTCAATGTTGCAAGGATATTTATGTCAACAGTATTGTCCCTTCAGTGGAACTAATTCCCATAAGTAATTTAAATACTAATTGCTGCAACTTTAATGAGAAAACTCACTCTTCCTACATGTCTCTTTCCAGCAGGCATCTCCTTCAATGTTTATTTCTGATATGCATTGAATTATCTATGGTACAAAAAAAAAAAAAAAGGAGGGCGGGGGGAGAAAGAGATAAAAGCAGTTTATAGCTTTACAAAAGCATATTACTAAGTAGTCTACAATCAAAGGCAAAGGGAATCAAACAATGCTGAGGAAATTAATTGTGTATAACATGTCTTGTTAGATAAAAATCTGTTAATTCTTTCTAGCCCTCCTGAGTATGATACTGTGGTCTTAGAAATCAGTGAAACGTGCTATTCAAAAATGAAGCAACTACCCAGTAACATTGAAAAGTTATTTTAGAACACACAAAGGACACACCATGCATGTAAGAGAAACAGTGAACTAGGAATTACATTTACTAGTGTGTCACATAAGCATAACCAAAAAAAACAGAAAAAAAGGAAAAATACACTGACTGTCCAGCAAATCCAGAATTTATTCCACTCACTGCAGCAGTTTTCTCATTACAATGTACTCAATGCAACAAAGAGCCAGAGGCTCGTTCTGCATGGAAGGAATGACAACATCCTTGATGCAGACTTAAGAGAAAACACCTTGCCAACAAGGGTAAACTCCAACAAGACACAGTAGACAGGCATAGTCAAATATTGCAGAAACATACTGTATCTTTGAGGCAGGTGGTCACGGTTCAACCTAAAATAATAATACTGTACCTCACCATTGTCTTACTAAAGCTAGCTTACAAATGCATAAAACCTAAACATCAGTTTCAGCAAAATGAATGAGACAGAAGTGAAGGCATTTGTTTAATTACAAAATCATTAAATTCTGTCTCTGCTGTACACCTCAAAGAACCAGTAATTTAACAACAATGCCTTAAGCACAATTCTCGGCTCAATATTGAAATAATGCTTGTAAACATTTTGAAAAACGATGAACTTAACCATCAGCACCACTCGCTGCCTGCACACAGGATCACAACGTGGTAGGTGCTGCAGCACTGAGCTCCCAGGACCTCAGCTCTGTGGGGGATGAGATTTAGAGTAAACCCAAGTAATATTTTCTTTAAGGAACTCTGCCTCCCACTCACATAAATTAAAGACCTAGTTAGAATGCACCCCAGTCAAATGGGCAAATCCCACTGAAAATTAAAAAGTAGGCTACTTACTCAAAAAAAAGTATACTAAAAGGAGAGGGGTAAAAAAAAAGAAAAACCAATAACAATACCACCAAAGCTTAAAAAGATGACTGAGCAGATGTAAAAGTTGTATCAGACATTGCTGCAGAGAATTTTCACAGGCACCTGCATTACACCAGCTAAACAAAAGGTCCCAAGATGTTCTGAGTACTCACCCTTTGATTTCAAAGAACGCACAGAATATCAGGTTTCACATTTTTTGAAAACGAGGGAACTAGAAATTTTAACAAAGAAATTGCTTGCGCAAAGGCCCGCAGCATGGCTGTAGCTTTACATTGCCAAATCCATCATCAACATGGGCAGTGTAAACACTCACATCTGTGCTCCGATGCCAAGCTATCCTGCAGCCCCGACTAGAGACTTAGCCCGCACAGGGACTTTCCAAACTTTCATACACTGAGCTCTAAATAAATTGTTCCAGGGTGAGATGGTCCATTTCTTGGGTTCCCTTGTGTTGTAACTTTCAATTCTGCTGTTCTACAAATTTTAGCAGAGCATCCCTCTGCGAAGATGCACATGTGTGTGTGTTTCCATAGCTCTGCGGTAGCTGCATATAAGCATAGCTTTACTGGAGAGAAGAACGCAGAGGTCTAGCAGGCTCTAACGGTAACTCCTGCCTTCGGTGCCTGTTTTGTACTTTAGCACTGTCACATTCCCACTGCAAGGGAGTTCTGCAGCTACTTAACTCCATGTGTCAAAGGCCAGTGAGGAGCCCTACAGTGCCATGCTGGGCTGCAGGAAAAGCTGGGCACTGACAGGGATGCAGGAGTTAGGGACTAAAGCACCTTCCCATGTAGTCTCCAGTGAGAACTGCTTTGAATGAGTCCGGGCTTATCAAACCAGTCTTTGAACCACTATCAGCTTGCACTGGAAATGCTCTGAAACAACTGCGGCCATAGCTGCAACCGCTTACCAAAATTGAAACAAAACATTGACAGTTTCACTCTCTGGCAACCTCAATTTGCAGGTGTACTCTTAAACTAAGGCACAAGAGCATCAGCCACTGTTACAGAGGTTTCAGCAAGGACTTCAACACTTAGCTAGGTCTTGACTCCCGTAGCATTGTTCACAGAATATGAAAGTCATGCTCAGCCATTCGAGTGGAAAGCTCGTGAAGGCTAACTTCTTAAACTGCTCTAGCTAAATCAGCAAGACCTCTCTGTCAATGTTCTTATTATCTCGTATTTGGGGCCAAGAATGACTGTACACCTCAGTAGCGATGGCAGCTCAGCTGATACACAGTAGCCTGAGCCTTACATGAAGCAGCAGAGGCACACTGGACTGAACCAAGCAAAAGATGGTTCACTAAAAAAAGCTTATTTAAAAATAAGCAGCAATCAGGAAGGTCCTATAGGAAATGCACCTTTGTCCAGTTTCCAAGGAGACCATGAATATCGGTTCACAAATCTAAAATGACCTGATGGATTCTAGTTTTAATTTCTAGTTTTTATTATTCAATGAGGGAGAAGAAAAAAAGGAAAACAGCACGATCAGATGAACACGCACATGACGACTAGCAGGGAGTCATTTGTCACTATTTTAATCAATCCAGTGTCAAATGACCTGTCAAATTCCAAGGGAATACCTTCAGAGGGGCAAACAGGCAGCAAACACAGGGATTTAACGATACAGCAATCTGCTGATTGTCACTTGGATATTCCTAAGTTACAAAACTCTTCCACCTTTAGATTTTATTTAATTTGTTATAAGAAGTCATAAATAATTAAAAGTCACGTGATAAATTATTCAGCTAAGTGCACAGTTTCCAAGGAATCATAGCATGAGTCTGGATTAATGGTACAATGCAAGTCAGACGCAGAAGTTGAGCTGACACCCCGCAATTACCACACACAGGAGCAGTCCAGGGAGTTTGGCGCTTCTCAGCATGTGCTTTCCACCACGGGCATGTGTAAGTACCTTGTGAATATTTATGAACTAGAAGTCCCTATTGCCTACTGTGTACTTCAGCTGCTTGCCCATGCACGGTTATGAATTAGTGAAACTTAACCCAGAGCTTCACTTGGCACAATGGATTAGGACATTCATTATCCATAAGTGATAGCACTGTCCTTCAAGACTATTGCTGAACGTAAATCTCTGCTTTAAAAGACTTTGTCTTTAACAATAATTACCTGTTACAATTAACTGATAAGCTACTCAGGGGGACCGGTATAGAAGTGACTGCAGGGATATCACCATTTGCTGCAAAAATGCTGGTACAATCCTGCTACTTTTTTTATACAAACTAAGTTATCTAATTATTTTGGGTAGGTCTAGGTTGATGATGTCCAGAAACAAAAGGAAACTCCTCAAAAATCGAGACAGACTTTTGCAAAATCATACGCAAGTCAAGAATTTGGGGGGGGGGGGACGGACGGGACGGAGACGGACGGACGGACGACAAAACCAAACACCTGCAGACATCCTGCATTTTGAAGGTGATTTGTAAATTTAAGTAAATTTTCTCTGAATGTACCAGTAAATTAAAAGCTATACTGACACTTTGTTTACAAAAATTCATATAAACTGTTTCCTAGACACAATTTTGAAATGTCTTCCTTCTTTGTCATTAGAAATTGCATTTGAGCAGATCATTGAGATGGCAGAGTTTTATAAGACAGTACTGCCTTGATAACTACTGACCTGCTGATACTTTGCCAACAAAATTGGCATTGTATTCACACATGGTGTGACTTGAATTTCCTATCAAATAAGATCTAATAAGCTTCAAATATTATATGTTAGCAAAGAACTGAAGGTAGATATTAAATACCAAGTACACTGGAAAGTTGTAGAAGAATTCATAGTGTAATTGTCCCACCAGCGTTTCCAAATTTTTTCCAATTGTCCTAAGTTTAGTAGCCTTGTCTACCAAGGAAAAAAATTGTCTGTCTAGCAATCACTACTCAACTTAGGGAGTTACCGTCCAATTTCAACCAAATTTGTCAGAAGGGCGGCAATTTCATGGATCTTAAGATGACCTTATTTAATGATCTAAGTAGGAAGTGCAAGAGCCTTAGTGGCCCCTGGATCTCAGAAGTTACACATTGTCTGAGCTGCCAAATGGCCAGTGTATGTATACCAATCATCTCACCTGTGCATGTGCTCAGGGACCACCATGGCTTGACCTGTCTCTTGCAACCACTAATTAGGGAATACAGAAGGAAAATACAAATATTGGAGGGATATGAAAGGGAAGGGAGAAGCTGGAGCTACAATTAGAGGAAGTAAAAGAAAACGAGGGACATTCCAAGCAAAAGGAATGTTGTCATAACATGTGTGGTGAAAAAGTAGGGCTTCTTGTGGTAGGTTAAGGGAACAGAGGATGCAAGTCTACAGGAAACTAGGCTTCCTTTCTGCCACGCACAGAACAACTTGTTTCCAAACTATAGAACTGACCCCATGATATTAGGCTCTAGATGAGGATCGAGCATCTACAGTGTAACTAAAAGTTCTTCTAATATTTAGCAAGATTAAGATATCAAGGAATGATTTCTCAAGCAGTGGCCCAGGTATTTTCCACAGCCTTGCTACATGAACACAGGCAAACTGTTTAACCTCCCTGTTTATTGCCCATTTGCAGACTGGATAAAAATACTTCACAGCTCTGAAAAGTGTTTTCAGGTCCCAGAATGGTAAAGGTGCTAAATGCATGCAAAGAGCCATTCTTAATAGACAATATTCCATAGTGGGCATCCATGGGTCTAGAAAAGTGACAGAGTAGCGCTGTTTATCCTTTGCTAGTAACATTAAATTATACAAATGTAAAGAAAAAAAATGACACTTAGGTCCAACTTCATTACTGGTACACTTTACAAAAGAAAAAGAGGAAAATAAACAAAAACACATAAGTAGTTTTTACCCAAATTAAAGCTACCATTTTTTCTTCTTAAAAGAGCCAAACCCAGAGCCTCTAAAAACTTGTGAAACTCCATGAATGGGCAACTAGTGATGTGCATCCCCATCTGTCGTGCCTAAATTCAGTTCAAACCCTGGAAAAGTTTAAAAACCACAGCAAATATTTGCAGGAGCATCCAGTCCTTATTTGGACTGACTAAATCAGTTTGCAATTTGAAATAAAGATTTGCCAGAGCTCATTTTAGAGACCACTAGAATAGAAAGACAGTGTCAACATTAAGCAATTCAATCTCAGTTTTAGTGAATGTACAGTACCTGGCTCAAAACAAGATTTGCAAATATCTAACAGGGCAAATATCAAATAATACACAAACCAAGCCATTCTATGTAAATTGGAACTAAGCAGCTTGCTTTCGTACAAATATGTCTCCTGTGTTTAACTGACTTTAGGGTCTAAGATTATATGAATTCTGACCATAGTTTCTTCCAAAACTGGGAGAAATTGATGATCTCCCTCCTGTGTGGATTGTCTAGTAGATGAGAAACTTCTTTCATAGTGAAGAGTCTCCCAGGCTCTGGCCTTTCTCTTTATGAGGGCATTCATTTTGTTCTCTACTCTGCTGTCTGTTTTCACAGAAGTTCCAGGAACTTGTATCTCTGAGATGTTTAACCCTCTGTCATACTTGGCGAGAATCATCCAACAGGATCAAAAGCTCTTGTAGAAGATGTACAGCGGATGGCATAACTTTCTACACAAACAAGGAAGACAAAAGTCACCTTTCTTAGCCATAAATCTAAAATCAAGAACATGTACTTTTCTTTTTAGGAAATTATTATGAAACTCGGAAAAGTTACTCATCACATGTCTGCACAAGACAGATATCTCAGAATGAGGTAAGTGTGATCCTTAAGTCTAACAGCCAGTCTGGTGGCACCATCTCACTCCAGAATACTAATCACTGGTTTGTTTTCTCCCTCTCCACTGTGGATAATATAGCTTGGAAAAACATAAAACGCAAGCAATACAAGCAGAGAAGCTGTTGCTCAGTAAACTTAAATGTGAGCAGAACCTATGAAAGCATATTTAAGAATATACAATGACTTGCAACTATTATTTTCTAAAGAAAAACAGAGTTCACTGACACAAAAAGATGTGTTGTATGACTAGGGATTTTCCTGGCTTAGACATTTAGGTGTTTAGCTATGTCTGTAACTGACAGCTGTTTACAGCAGTACATAATTTTCTAGTTGAGACAGGGTGGAATGCAAAATTAAAATGAAAAAGGTTTTCAGAGTCATCTAATAAAAAAGAAGGCAAAATTATAGAAATCACACAGAACCATGAACATAAAAAATTACCAGAAAATACAATTTACAAAAAATACAAGTTAGGAAGTTAAAGCAACAGGTAAGGAATGTGTTGTACAATGCAACACTTAAGAGGGTCTTATAGTAAGAGACCTACATAAGCTACTATACTTGTAGTGCTTCATAACATTATTTTTAGAGTATGCAACTCAACCATATCACACTGGATGTCTCTGATCTAGCATGATCTCAAAAAGCCAATAATCCTGATCCCATCCCTACACAAAACTGGAGATCAGCATGAAGCTGGCATATACTTCTAAGAGAGGCAGGCATTGCTAGCCTGAGCAGCTCTATGTGGAGAGTTTTATGCGAAATCAGTCTGTTAACTTGAGGCATGCCCCAAATAATCAATCCCTCTCTCCCTCCCAGCTGAAGCAACTCTGTGCATAACACTTCACTCACCAGAGCTAAGATCCTTGAGGGGTAACGAAGTACAAGGCATGCCCCAAAATTATTTCTAAAATCATGCAAAAGCTTTGCTGAGCACACACGAAATTATCTGATAACTGTTGTTAGTCTCTGCATTAACTCATTCTGCAGACATTGCACTAATGGAAAATTGAAAAAGATGTCCCCAAACAGCTTCTGTACCAATATCCAAGATGTCACTCTTCTTGGGAATTTGTATTCTTATGATTTATTCTATGCTCTTTCACAGTGCTTTAGACTATGGCAATTTTCAGGAAACTATCTGTGGCTGAGTTCACACTGTATATAACATTTGTCTCAGCATGTTCTAGATCATCTCTGAAACAATAAAAACAGACTTCTAATTCTGCTGAAGTCATTTGGGACCTATCTCAATTCCTTTTTTTCTGCCAAAGTGTTTTCAGACCTCTTTTAAGATTATTCTTTTTAAAGAGTAAGAAACATAACCACCTAATTTTTTATTCGAAAGTATATATATATATATACACTTCCCAATGGAAAATATAACAGAAGCAGTACCAGTACTGTTCCATAAGAGATTATTTTCTGATTTGAAAGTAGTGTTGAGAATGCGACTTCTAGTGTATTTTACCACCTTAAGAAACCAGTATTTTTAAACAGAAAAAAGTGTCTACACTCCATCTCATTATGCTACCTGAGCTTTCATGTTCACCTGGGCCAGTATTTTTGTCACCTATTAGCATATAAGTGACAGAAAGTTGGGGGAATCTGCTCTTCAATCTACATTTGAGGCTCGGAAGGCATGGATAACTGTGATACGCAAGTACCCCCTAGTGATGAAAGGATGAATTACAGTATAACACTAGCACTTTGGCTTGTTAAATAGTGTTGTAGTCACAAAAAGAGACTGATAAAACAAAAAAAAGAATATGCCATTTGATACTCAGCCTCTGTCCTGAGGATGGCAGAGGACACACTCAGCCTCATCCCTAACAAAACACAGGCATGAAATGCTGCAGGCAGTGAGTGTTTGTTCAAAACACAGTCACTCAGAATTAAAGTTCTCAAAGAAAAACCCTTAAGGAAAAAAATAGAGATAACTACTTAAAGGCAAAGCACACATTCTTTGTTTTTGAGGTCTGACAGCGTGTGCTATAGCAGCAAATGTGTGAAGACACACATTTCACTATACTGTTAATATTCTAAGAATGAGTTCAGTAATAGCTGAATTCTGAAGGGTCTTAAAAGCTCAGGTAGTCCCTGTCACCCTATTTGCATGATAAATTATTTTAACACAAGAAGGAAATGAAAAATATTTTCTATTGCTTTTAGTGAAAGTTTTCATTAAAGAACATTTTTGTAGAAAACCATAGCTAAGGCTAAGAGAGATCCAAAAGTCTTACAAGCCAGCTGGGAAAAGCTAAGAGCTTAGTAGCCTCTAACCCTA
>WAAD01006835.1:0-17629 GCA_013389945.1 Fregata magnificens
CGGGAGGGGGACTGCGCCCTCCCCGCACGTCCTGCTTGCGCGAACTGCCACGCAAACCGCCGCGCCACGCCCTTCTGACGTGCCACGCCCCGTTTGCCCGCCCTGTTCGCCGCGCTCCTGGTCGCTCGCGCTCCCTATTTATTAGCATAAATATTCAATCAAAATCTTGTTAACTGTTCTTTGGCCAGCTATGATGTAATGTTTGCCGTTATGTGTACAAAATAATATTTCCAACATTTGACTCCAAACACTGTTCACAGTGGTAACAGTACGAGATCTATGACACACCCCTGTGTAATCCTGATTCCACACTCAAAAATATACTATTGAACATGCACCCATAGATCAGCAGGGCCTTTTTATGTTGCCTAGCTCTAATTTTACTGTGCTTTTAAAGTGCTTGCACTGTAGAGAGGAGACCTGTGTCTGTATGTGAAATATTGACTTGTGTAGGCTAGAGCCTGCCATTCTCTCTGTGTCCATGTTGTTGATCTCATGAGTTTTGTGTTTCACTATGGTTTGTCTGCAGAATTCTCAAAACACCTCCAGCTCAGGTACAGGAGTTACACATGGTATCTCTCCTTTCTTGAAAGGAGACTGGGACTGGTTTGTGTTTCCAGCACTGATCCCAAGACACTGCTTTAAGGCCTTAGGAGTGAGATGGTGATGAACAACAGTTTTTTATGTTTAGCCATCTGTGACCCAGCTGCATTACTAGTAGGAATACTTGAATCTGTGCTAATGAGTAACACAAATACAGTCTTTAATCTAGACCTCAGCTATGCCTAACAGTGGGTTAGCAGCCAATCAAGTGGGTTTGGCCTAAGGCAAGCTTTGCTCCAGGCATCACCAGGCATGGAGTGCAGTCTGCAACCAGAGAGAACAGAGAAAGAAGAGGGATTTACTTGTGGCATTGTCACTCGGTGTCAGTTCAGCAACAGTTAATCTTGTCAAAGCAGGAAAAATACAGCAGCCCCTTGGTTTACCATTGATTCAATAAGTTTTCGTAAGTTTAAAGTGTTTTAAAATCCTAGCTGAAATTCACTCTAGTGAACATAGTTGGGGAAAAAGATATGAAAGGAACTTTCCCAGTCCCTAAGGTAGGCTGCCACTACACCTAAGCAATATTTTTGACCCATAAATATATCACAGGCTTTTCATCACAGCCATGTGTCTTTGAAGCTTCACCTCTAGCCAGACCCAGCATGAGAGAAGCAGAAAGCAGATGAGCATGCAAAATGAAAAGGAAAACAAAACCACTATGGATTTAATCTCTCTCTCTCTCTCTCTCTCTCATTGTTGTAGTCAGTTTCTGGCCTCACAGAGGGACAAATAAATATGGTTGCATATCCATTATTAAATGTAATTGTATTACTTATCAGTTTAATTAAATACCTAGGAAAAAACTGTAACAATTCAAGGCACAGTATGAGCAGCAATGACATTAACCTTTAATAATCATCTTTTCCCTTCATACTGTGGTAGTGACCATGTTAATTAGTAATGAAATTATTAAATATGAAGAATGTGAACAATGCCATGAACTGCCGCACATGGGCACCTTTCAAGGACTAGCTGGCATCACGTCAAGCACACCTTGAAAGATGCATTCAGGGAGTTTTATTGCTACTGGCTGCAGCCTCTGGGCACTGCAGGGATTCTGCAGCCAGGAGGGCTAAACTAATGGACTGCTGTTTTCGTAAACCGAACCATCTAAACCAAACACAGCCGGACTGTGCTGCCACCCTGGAAAATGCTATGATCTTGATGGCCCTGGTCCCAGCTAAACTGTGCTCCTCTGCTCTGTGGAGATCAAAATCTCTCCTAATCCTGAAAATCACAGATCTCAAAGTACAGCTGGTCCTCTTGGCAGTCTTTTTAAAGGTGCAAGCACATGAGTCCAGCTTTGGTGTTGTGAGGGGTACCTCAGACTTAGGACATGCCAGGTGGATGCTCTTCGTGCATACCAGAGTGCACGTCATGCTGTACTGGACAGGTAAGCAAGAGTGTAAGCTGCAGTATGCTTTTCTTATTCCTCCCACCCAAACATACAGAGTCTTTCTCATCTGTTCCTTTCCAAATGCTACCAGTCAAGATCCTCTTCACCGTAATAGTTCTTTTCTGAAGGACTGCAGTTACTTTGCATGCCTTAATTATTCCCAAGGCTATAAACACTGTCCTCTAACAAAGGTTGTTCTCAGAGGTTTGGTGCCAAAATAAACCAATATTGATGTGATAACTGTGTGTGTGTGCGTGTGTGCATGCGCCAGCACAAGGCTGCTGTCTGAGTTCCTGACATTTAGGAGGTCTTACAGTCCCATTTTAGACCATTAGAGGATTCATGTATTGGCACAAGAGACAAGGGTTTGACACAGGATCAAGGGAAAAACTGCCCCTTTCTAGAAATGGGCAGCTGGAGCCCAGGCTGGTTACCACATATGATTTGAAATGTCACTAAATGCCTGCTGCAAGGAACATGAATTGCTCCAGACAGCCCTGACAAGTTTTACAGAACAGCTGAGGTTGGAAGGGACCTCTGGAGGTTGTCTTGTCTGGCCCCCCTGCTCAAGCAGCGTCACCTGCAGCAGGCTGCCCAGCATTATGTCCAGGTGACCAGTTACGCCTGGGTGATCTGAAGTCACTCCCCTGTCATCAGTAGGATGATGCCAGATTTACACTAACATGACTGGAAACAAGCTTTGGCATTAGGAAGAGGTTATGTAAAATCCTCCCCATTCCAAGATGTGGTTTTGCCCTCCTTGGAATCCCAGGCTATTCAGTGTCACCCAGTGGAGCAGAAATGCTTACACAGAACACAGAGAATTTAGAGATCCCACTAGTGCTTCTGTGTATTGCACTCTCACATAGGACTGCAACAAATCCCACTGCCTAATGCGCACTGAAAATCAACAGTAAAAACTCTTCCCTCTCATTACAGACACAAATGACAGGCTTTTAGAATGATTAGCTGGAAATTGCCTTTTCCATCAGATACAAGCCCAGAGGAAGGAGGGTGCCAGAGAAAGAAGATGCTGATATGGGCTTCTTTGTAATGCAAATGTAGGAACATGCTTTTTATCTTCAGACAAGTGCAAGTGCTTCACAAAGATTTTATTTAAGACCTGTGTTCTCATGCATTACCAAAGTGAAGCAAAGAGACATGCCAGCATTAATGAACTTCTAGGGGCTGNGAAGATAGTAGAATTAGGTTACATCTCTGTTTACTCTGGGGACCTCATATAAACACAAAACCAGTTCTATCTCTATCAACATCTAAGTCACTCTACTGCATCCTTAAAGATCTTTTTTTTGGGCTGTTTTTCTCACATTTCCATATCACAAAGCTCTGATAGTTTTGACAGGAAGATGCAGTTCAAGGGAATGCATCTGCCTACAAGGCACTCACTCTGTTGTGTGCTTGCCTGGCATTTAACAGTGATGTTGTAAATGTATAGTGTCATGGCTTCCTTTCATTCACTTTCATTTCTGCTCAGAAACGTGCAGACTGGGCTCTGCAGAAGGGGCAGAGCTTCACAGGCAAGTCAGGAGAGATGAAAAGAAGCAAAAACCAAACCAAAACAAACCCCAAAACCAAAACAAAACCCAGAACAATAGATAATTCCATTCATATCATCTTTATTCCCTCACATTATCTGCTAGGTCTCCAGGAAAACAACAAATGCTATATCCCAATATGTTGGGGTTTTTTTCTGCACTTCTCCATCTCTGCTGTCACAGGCACCCTATTTCCTCCTAGGTAGTGGTCTTCAACTAGGTGAGAAAGAGGAAGGCTGACACAAATCTAAGGGTATCCAGAAGAGGAGGTAGAGTAATACCATTCCCAGTTGCTCTATGAAGCCCAAGTTAGCTAAGAAACTGACACAGATTGCCTTGGCAGATATAGAGTCTCCAGCTGTATAGCTGGTCCAGGATTGGACTCAGAGGAAGGTTCAATTGACTTTGCAAGGTCCTTTTCTGTCTTATTTTCTACAAATCGGAGGTTGCATGAAATTCAAGCTGGAATTGATTGACTACTGACAGAGCTAGTAGGAAAGCTTAAGATCTCATATCAAGGTATTTTGAGGATCATGTAGTCCACAGAACCTTGGTAAGTAGCTGGTCTTTGTATTATTCCAGTTCTCACTTTCCAAAAGTACCCAGCAAGGCAGAACATCTCCCCCCTCAATGCCCAACATCATAGGCTGCTGCATAGCAGGCAGTGCACTTGTCCTCACAGCTATTTGGCCATCCTTGGGAAGAAAACGATAGGCACAGATCATTTGAGTTGTTGGCGTGAGAACCTGCACTATAGTATATAAAACTGGTTTTCAAAAAATGCTTCATTTTGAGAGGTCCTACTGAGGGAACAACTTTAGCCTAAATTAAGGCACCTCTCTGAAAAACTTGGATTTATACATACTACTATTATGTCTTTTTGAGAAAAGCAGGGAAGGAAGTAGAGAGAAAGGCCACGTTATTGTAGAAAGAACTGTTGAAAAGATTTCTGCAGCCTGAGAACATACTGATTAGAGGTTTTCAAGGGTACTTATAATGCTGCATAACTGTTAGGCAAAAAAAAATCTAATTTTACTAAAGATGGGGATGAACTCCTAGAAGCCAATAATTCAAGAGCTTTCTTGAGCAATCTGTTTCCTAACAGAGCTTGTATTCCCATTTAGACCCACCTACCCCTCCCAAACATACACAAGTTGAGAAATGGTTTCCAATTCAGCTGAGCAACACATATGGCCATCTTCAACATCTTCCCTCATATGCTCAAAAGCAGAATATTGTTTTGGTTATTACACTGTATCTGGTCATAATACTAGATATTCCACTCAGATGAGAAGAAAAAGACAATGTTGTTTCCCTTCCACCATGGAAACAGACAGGAATGCATTGCACATTAAAATCTGCTTCTCTCTGAAAGCATGTGACTTATGCAGCTCTTATGACATGCAATTCCCAAAAGATGGAGGACCCACACAGCCCTCCTCTAGGTCTTCAGCAGCTGATAAAATTCACAAAGAGACGAGATTTGCAGTGCTTATACCCCTTACTCCTTTGACACCAAATCTGCTCATCCTCCAAACTCCACACTTCCCTTCATCCCCCAACCTGGCTTTCAGCAGTGATAGGACTGAGAACCTTTATGACTGTGCCAGCACATTTCACAGCTTGTTAATGGTGGGACATCATCTTGCCTTCTGAACTTGCTGACTGCTGGCTGTGCTAAGTGAAGCAACTTTTCCCTTCACAGCCTACTCTAAGTAGCATGCTTTTGCTCTTTTCTTCAACCTGTTGTCCTGCCATGAAAACTGACTGTGTTGCAGAAGCAAGGGTAGGCATATTGCACCTATTGAATGGCTCTGAAATGGCATATAAGACGTAGAAATAAAAAGCAGAGATTGCATAGTAAAGAAGAAAAAAGTTTCTTAAAAGGCTGAGCGATGCAAAGGAATCATTCCTCACCTTCCCACCTTTAAAAGGCACTAACTACAAATGAAAAAAACAGGATTTAGAATTCTTGCTGAACTTATCTGCTGAATAATTCATGAAAGCCAATGTTGGGTCTGCTTGAACTTCTCCACTAACCACCAAGGTTTATTTGGTTATTGCCCAGTGGAATACAAGTNATAAAAAAAACCCCAAACTTAAAAATTTAAAGATCTTCAGGAGAAATAAAATATCTGCAGGCAACACATGGCTTCCAAGTAATTGGAGTGACCTTGGCCTTCCCTCAAACTCCATCCTATGGTCAGAAAAGTCCCACCTGTGTTGCAGAGAACAAGGGTATTAACTATCCAAGCTCATTGCTCTTCACCGAGACTCACTCCCCACAGCAGGAAATCCCCTGCAGGGGAGTGGAGTTAAAAAGTCCTGGGATGGTACCAAGCAATGGAGTGAACAGACAGTAAAGGACTTATTGGGACATCTGACTGGAAATGGAGTCTGTCATATCATATCTATTCAGTAATTTGGCCAATTCATCCTATCCATTCACCAATTCCTGCCCATCTCACCACACACTTTCGAGAGTGCCTTCTAACGCTTCAACAACATAAGACAAAAGATTTTTGCACAAATAGAGGTCTTCTTATTTCCTTCTTTGCTTAGTCCAATATTTACAAATGCGTATTTTCAACTTGCCTAACGCCCATTGCTGTTCCCTGGCTTCCTTAAAGCCATGCCTGTGGCACATCAGTACATCCAGACTTTGAGAAACTGCAGCAGCTTCTTCTACCAAGCCTGCCTGGCAAAGTGCCAAGGTATCAGAAATTACCTCGTGATGTAAAAGTACCAGTAACTCTTTTTATGGGATGAATGAGATGTAAAAGCATGGTGATCAGGTCCAAGCAATCACTGTCCCCAGCTCCCCATCATGGGAGATACTGGCATCACTGTCACCAATAGAAAGTTGGTTTTTTGAGCCCTTTCCTTCCTTGTCTTCCTTGTCTCTTCTCCTTTTGTTCCCCATTCTGACTTCCATGTATTACGTGTGGGGAGTCAGTGTATAAAAGTAGGGAGGCTTCACAGTGAATTCTACAGTCACGTTTTCTCAGGTGATTGAAAACCTGGTTACATAGTGAAGCTGGAAGTGTTCAAATGGCTGCATTAGGGATTTGGGAAGAGATACTATATTTCATGCCTCCATCTCAAATGACCAACTATGACAATGCACCAGAAGATGAAGACAAGCACCTCAAATCTTAATCTGGCAAATCTTTTGCATCCAAGACAGCTTGGAGAAAGTTTATAGAAACAGAGAAAATATGTTGAGAAACAACTACATAGAAGTGGTGTGGAGTTTAAGGCAAGAACAGGCATTAGCTGATGACATTTTGGCCAAGTTCTCAGAGCAGGAGTTCAGAACAACCCAGCAATCTGCAGGACCCCTTCCAGTCGTGTGCTTTCTAAGAGAATAGACTTTGAGAATAACTCCTCAGTGCAGTGTATACCTTCTGCCCAACAGATGCAAAGGACTATCTATAAAGCTTTAATATCATGTTTGATTTCACTTAGGCATCAGAGTACCCTAAAAAACCTGTAGCCTAAATCAGGGACCTAAATACCATTTTTAAATCCTACTTCTGAGATTCTCATTGTGTTACCATGGAAGAGAACACTGTTAATGCTGCAAACTGAAACTCTTAGGAAAAAAATGCAAATTGTATGTATGTATGTATTGCCTAAAACAAGTCCCTGCTCAGGATGGGATGGGAGGAAGGAAGAGATAGGTGGAAAAGAAATTTGTGAGTAATACTCACTTGTTCTTCATTTGCCCAGGGGGCCAGTACATTTCTTTCTCTTTAACCATTCACTTTTACGTGTCTTAAAGCCTCCCTAGAGAGGTTCAGATTTTCTTGTCTATGAAAATTTAATATGCAATTAAGCAAGAGGTGAGATTTTTTATTTTATCCCAGTATTTCTCTTTACATTCACTGCAACTGTGAACCATAATTAAATCAGTTAAGTTGAGAGGCAAATAGCAAGATTCTGCAATCTATGGAATTGAATCTCTATCTTGGGTATTTGTTCACAGAAGTGGGAATGGCTTTATTGTTTGTGTCAAGAACACATCCTGAAATACGTAACTCTCTAAAAGGCTTACAACTGAGAATCAGAGATATTCTCCAAGGAACACTTTCTCTTATGGTACTCTTCCCTCCTCTGTTTTTGTAAAAACTCAGCACTAGTAACCTGGATTTCACAGCTAAAAGCCATTGAAATGTTGTCATGCCCAAGTAGCATCTCCTGACAACTCCCTACTGAAGATTACAGTACACTGTTTATTGTGCTTAGACTGAACAGAGTAGTGAAAACAGCTGGATCAGCAGCATGGGAAACTGAAGCTTATTGTTGTATTGCGGTATTTTTAGGAATGTGGCAAGCTGATACTGTCTAACAACCTGGAAAGTGCGTACACACAAATAGCTATATCTGCCTTTCCTAGAGCTGAAAGTCAATAGCTTCTCCCCATCAAAAAAATAGTTACTTTACATTCCTGTCTCCATTGCTACACCTTACCTTGCACAGGGGAGAAAGAACATCACAACACAACTTATGTTCAGATCTGTAGGTATAGAGACAGTAGTACTGCTCCAGTCCTCTGCCTTCAGTGTACTTCATTTCTGGTGATGAAAAGACAATCTCTTGAGGAATATGGGAATAATGAGGAAGACCTTCATGGTTCAGTAAGTTTTTGGCCATTCCTTTCAGCCAGGACTGTCCATTAAAGTGCTGCAAAAGCACCAATGGAGCACATGCACACAACAGGGCCAACTGTATCATCAACTAAGAGAATTTCAATCCTGTTTGACCTAGAATGGATTTAAAACTGGACCTGGAGGCAAGAATCACTCAAGATGTTCAGTTCTGAAGAGCTACAGTGTTTTTGAAAGACCCCAGCTACAAAACTCTGATCTCCTATTGTATCAGCTTCTGTGTACCACCGTAACAATACAGGCATAGTCACACATGTAGGAACATAAAAACTTCCAGTCCAGAACCAAATACTGGTCCCTCCCACCTGACCTCCTCTTCTGGAAGATGCTTCAGAACAATGGCAGAGACTCCACAGTGCGTCTATAGTAGAACTAATGTTGACTGGTCAAGGAGAACTAATATCTTCACCCCTTCTATTGCATTCAGAAGTAGTCAAACTCATTTCGTCATTGACAAAATGGCTAACAGAAGAAAAGGAGATCTCGAGGGCTACTGACGCCAAGCTTATAATGCTACTAGCGCTGAGCCTTATTACTTCAAGTTTCAGACCCCATAAAACTGCAGAAAGCTGTATTGCTCAAAGGGAGCAAGGCAGGCCCTTGAGGCCTGCTTTATTGAGGCAGCAAATTGGTCTTTAAGGTAGGTATCGTATCATCAGTGATGATGAAGGTCAAGATCCCATCAGCTGACTGCAGTTTTTCTAGCCCATTATTTATTTACACAGATAATTAATTCCTCTGAAGTGCAAACATTTATCAACAATTCCATTACCTAACTCTTCCTTCTTAGTTCTTTGTAGGACTAGGCAGACTGACAGCTTCAGTAACCACCATCTAATTAAAGTAATTGTTGGACTGCATTTCTTATTCTGTTTCATGTATAATTATATTCCATGGGTAATCTTGTGGGATTTGAAACAGACTTTTAATCTATTCCACATGAATCAAAAACAACTCCCAAGAAAATAGTTTAATAGTCATGTTTAACGGCATGCCACTTCATTTGCACCAGAGATTTCAGAGTCTCAGTGCTACTCACAGACCTTTTCAGTCACACAGGGACAACAAAAGGCTCTTTCAAAAGGGAAATGCTTTCTAAAATTTTTGTACATTAATTAAGTTTGTTTTAAAGGGAAATCTTTGCTGAATCATTTGGACAAACTCTCCTAGAGAGACTGACAGCTGCTCATCCTGAAGTTTTATGGACAGTTGTGCTTTTTTGACTTTGTTCCTTAGATTTACCATGACCCATTCACACCTGCATGAACTCTCCTTCCTTATTACCTGGCATGAGAGTACTATCAATCAATTTTGGTTCAGTGATAGCATGTACTTTCACTACTACTTTGTTCATAGCACCAGTTAGTGTCAAGATGCCTTATTCTGGCACTGATACCATTGCACTTCTTCACTGTAAGTGGTTCTACTATACAGGATACAGAACAAAAAAAAAAGGAACTTTTCTGGGGCTGTCACTTCTGTCATGCTTTTATGCTCAGAATGATGGAACTTGGATCCAGATGGGACAGGTGCATTGGGAAAGGACATTTCTGAGGTTACCTGTGGTTACATTTAAATTCAACTGCTGGTGTGCACCATAGCAGGACACCAGTGTATTAGCCAATGATCTCGTTGAGCACAACACAGTTCCCTCAAAATCCGTCACCAATTTTCTTTTTGTGGAAACCAACACATGGAAGCAGATGATGAGACCTGGGTCTCAGTTGAGTATGGAGCCAGGTGTTACCAGGACCAACACCTTATTGACCTATGAGTGGGAAAGCATTCCTGTGTCCCTTACTTTAAACATGTCACGCAGAGAAGATACAGCTTCTTATTAATCTTTGTGAACCTTCAAATCTTCTCTTGCCATTTGAACTGAAAATTGCTCAACTTGTCAGGTCCTAACTCCAAGGCATTTCAAGAAAAATGCCCAAATATGTTTTTCTAAGGGCAGTTTTCAAAATTGTACATGAATTGATTATGGATGTCCAGCTTTGCTTTATAGAGACAAGCAAGGTGAGGCTGTCTAATCCTACAGATGTGTCATACACAATACACAACCACTTCAGACTAGGAAGCATTCAGGGGTCTTTGTTTCACCTCCCAGGGGAGAGAAACAGTGCCTATAGTTATGCTTCAGAATAACAAACCCTGCCATTCAGATTGCAACACTGTAGTTTGATTACTTGCAGATTTCCATATTGGCTAAAATTGCCAGATAAGTGGATCTACAATGTGCTCCTTTCATGCTTATCATGCTGTCTTTCTGTGATTACAGTATATTAAAATCAGGAGTGGTCATTAGAAATAGAGCTTGCCAAGCTATTTATCAGGTTAATTAACTCAATATTTTCCTGCTGCCTTATTGATTTGGCAGCCTGAACCCCCTGGACAAACAACTTTATGGGCATGTTTGTTCCAGTTTTAGGGGATTATATAGGTATTGAACTTTACTGTTGTGTCAGCTAGCCAGTACTTATATAAATAGCAATTATCTTATGCAGGTAGATCTCAGCTGGCACACAGGCTTCGTACTGACTCATTACACAAGGAGGAATTTCATCCACTGAAAACACTCAGCAGTTTGTCGGATATTAGCTGATAGGGCTTGCAGCTGGTCAAGAAACCATGTTATTTCTTTTCCTTGACTGGACAGCCCAAGCAGGATCACGTAACATGGAGATGGATCTGTGACGCTACAGTCAGAGCACACAGCAGGCAGATTCATCCTACAGGCCTGGGATTACTCTTTGGCATTATCTACCACCTCACCAGAAGAAGCGTCTAGCTGATATGCAAAACTAGATGCTGTAACATAGGTCGAATACAGGTTTTGTGGATATGTCCTTATGTACCTACTGTAAGGCCCTCTGTGATCACTTTGTGAAGCTTTTCTAACCTTTTGCAACTGAAGTGACACTCACTTTTGCAAAACTACTGGAGAAAAAAAATCACTTTTATCAGCATGATCACAGTGCCTTGAGAAAGAACGAATCCATTTTTCACTGATATTCGTATATTACAAACAAAACTTTCCAGAATATTCCCCTGCATCTTTGTAAGCAAATAATGCACAGCCCAACTGGTAAGCTAATGAATTGTCCATGAATGAGTTTTTATTCTGATTGATCACTTACAGTTAGTATCACTTGTTAAAAGGTTGGGCATTTTGAAAGCAAGAAAATTAATGTTATACAGGGAACAAAATATATTTCAAAATGACAACATGCCAAAGGCACTATTTTGTGAATTTCTTGAGAGGGTCAGACACACAAAAACCTTTCAAAAACATTTTGTTTGGGAAACACACTGTTCATAGAGCAGTACATTTCTATGGGGTTTTCTTACATTTCATCATTTTTTTTTTTTCTGTCACCATACAGCATAAATTTGCTTTAGGTGGGTAAGGTTGCCATCTGGCCCAGAGGCATCCTGGGGCTGGGGGAGTGGCAGGGGATCCCCAGGCTGGCAGGGAGGGAGCAGGGCAGCTGGGGGTCACCCACAGGGGCAACAATAGCCATGGGCATTGGGCACCTCCCTGTCGGTGCCCCCAGGGGCCTGGCAATTTAATCCCATTCACTTCTAGCAGAGATGTCATCTCTGCTAGAAGTGAACAGACTTTTTTCAGTTTTCTGTTACAGAGCTGAATATTTGATCTGTCTTTTGTGAATGAAATCCATTCTGTGCACGCTATGCAGCCTCACCTGTGGCTCAGATTAGCTATGCGGTATTTCCGTACTAGGTCTCACCTCAGCCTACTCTTCAGCATGTTGTAACATTATACCACACCCCTCAATACATCTCCCATTAACAGACATTATTTATAAATCAGTCACAGTCAGGTTTTTAATTCTCTGTTTAAATATTTATCTGAGTAGCATGATTTTTGAAAATGCTGAACACCTACCATTTTCTCTTGGTTTCTTTGAGCATACCTCGTTGTCCAGCTCAATACCTTACAATGTATGATAGCTAAATATGGCATTAAAATTGACTACACTTAGTAATTTACTAATTACTATTAAATTCCAACTTGTGAAAAGCTTCAGTGGGCTCTGTAGACACTTGTTCCTCAGAGCATGAATACAACTCTGCCAACATGGGCAAAATCAAAAGCAAGTGATCAAACACACCCCACAGTCTGTATTCTCCTAGCTTGGCTATACATCTACAATGAATCACTGCATCCAGAATGTGTTGGTTTCACTGCATACTTGCAGATTAACAAATCGTGCAGTGAATCCAATGCATTTAAATGTGTCAGACGCATCGTATGTGATGCAGAGCTGTTTTCTGTGACCATTTGCCTGTGATGGCTGGTGATCCTCCAGCCCCTGCTGCCTAGCATCAGAAGTGACAAGACGATAGATTACTGGTAGACAATCTGAAAGATTACATGAACACCCCAAATTTCATGAATTCTTGAGAAAACAACTTAGAACTCACATTCACACAACATTTTTTTCTTATTACAATTCCAAAGCATCCCCAAAGGATCAGATCAGAAATCATGTTCTGTGTTACTGAAAGCAATAATTTTTTACATGAATAACAGAATAATCTTTTACAACAGTGTAAATCAGGAATCCAAATATAATCTGACAAGTTGAAAATTCAGGGGTGGTGAATTCTTTCTAATGTATATGCAGAAATGTAGGATGGTGAATATAACTGCAGAAGATGATTACAACTAAAGGTTATGGAAGAAAATTTCCACTACATTTTGCTACTAGGTATGAGATGCATGTTCTTTTAAAAGTCATATAAAAAAACCCCACCACAACTAAAGCTTTAGTGTCTGTCCCCTTCCATCCCTATGAAGTCTGCCCTCATACTTGACTCTGAAGGAAGAGCACTGCTTCTTTCATTTGCAAACTTTGGCAAATCTGTATACCAACTACAGAAAAATCAATAAATAAAACTTTTGTCACATATTCAAACTTCTTTCAATCAACACTTTTGAAACAGCAAACCATTCTTGTGTCTTTCTGCAAATTTTCAAACACTTGTCATTCCTACATGACCTCCTGTCATCACTTGCAGAAATGGGGTGAGAATCCCAGCATTTCAATATTTCTCACACTAACAATAGAAATAGAAATTGGTAAAGACAAGAGATTCACTTAAATAATTATTGGATTGTCTGGGCAATAGCACATCTCATCCACCTATAAACGGATACAATCAAAATGGGTGTTAGGTGGAATTGTATCTGTGACATCTTTAACACTTGTTAACATTGTCCAATAGAAAAGATAGAGTCAAGCTGAGAGTCTGCACTGTTACTCCTTCTTAATGTTCTTTATTTCATCCATTATTTCTTCCATTTTTCCTAGCTAGTGAAGAAGAAGGAGGGACAATGTCAAAGAGTTATTGCTTTTTGAGGGTATATTAATGTGTTGGGTTGCTTGTTAGAGCACACGTGTTAACTCCTAAAACACCCTAATGATATTTGAGGAATGTGAATACATAATTACTGAGGCATAGGGTGGTCAAGCGCTGAAGCTCCAGATACAGCAAGGGAAAACTCCTGATCTTCACTGCAGTACTCTGGGATATGATCCTGAGAATTCACATTTGTCATTCTTACTGAAAATTAGAGACATTAATTGCCACTGGGATGGAATTTTCAGGCTGTTCCTCAATCAATATACACAAAAATTATCATGAAGATGGGGTCAAACCTGATCCCATCTGCATCATCTTATCAGTTGTTTCCATTTACATGGAACAAAACGTGATTTTTGTGGATAAAGATAATTGAGGCTTTTCACTAGAACCGGTGATTTACCAAAGAACTGAAAAATCAAGAGAGAGCAATGGGAACTAGCCCTTCATTACTGAAATTTCAATCACACCTTTTAGAAAGGAATAAAAAGATGGTTTTGTTGTTTTAGCGGAAGACTGACAGAGACACTTGCACTTCTTTTGCAGAATACATTTTTCAGAATAAATTAGGAGATTTATATGGCCCAAGTACTGGACTGACAGATCCTGAAGCCTTACCATCACTTCGATTCTTGAGGGATTTATCTCTTGGATTTCACAACTCCCAAATGAATTATCTAATTAGGGATCTCTGTAGGAATTTAAAACAAGCAAACAAAAAAGACACCACCAAAAAAGACACCGCCAAAAAAGACACCGCCAAAAAAGCACAGAAAAACCTGTCCTAAGCTGGGACAGATCTTTTGCCAAAGATTTTCACTAACGTCTTTCACTGAAAGGTTTTGTACTTCATTTATAGAGCTTCTGCTATACTTGAGTGCAGGCATGGGAAGGGTATTTTACATGTAACAGTAATGGTGCTACTTCCTACTAGCTGAATTCCAGGAGGAAAAAGGCACTGGGAAAGATAAGGGAACGTAAATGGCATGCATGCTGCTCAACTTCAATGTCATGTTCCAAAGATATCATTGTTTATAATTACAAATAATTCCAAAATAATTTTCATAGCCACTTAACCATTTTACTTGTAGCTATAGCCTCCATCCAAGGTAAATTTTGGTAGACAATATTGAAGATAGAGGTGTTTGAGGGAAGGTAGTGAAAACAGAGTTAAAACCATAACTGTTTAAATCATTTTGCAAAGATCTGGATCTTGTCAGCCTTTTGTTTTGGTTCTAATTTCTACATTAGGTTGGTTGCCCATGGTCAGACTGGTTTGGGATTCATCTCCTTTAATTCCTGTGTCTGAAAGTTGGGCATCTAAGCCTGCAGATCACCCTAAAATACTTATAATCCATGAAGAGAAATGTCCAACATCAAAAGAGGAGCCATCATTATACACCAAGCAACCTAGGGAGACTAGTTCAGGTTTGGACGTTCAAAATTAGGTGAGATACATCCTACCCAGTGTGCCTAAATACTAATAATATCTGTATAAGATTATTCAAATGTTCATAATAATGCAAAGTACCAAGCTGCAAGCGAATTCAGGATCATCTCTCATTGGTGAAGCCAATAGGATTCTTTACACTGATTATAAAAGCAGCTAAATCAAGACTATTTCCCCCATTGTAGGCAAGCTAGTGCTAATTTAAGCAGCTAAATATAATAACTATGACAGGATATAATGAATATTATATTATTATATTAAATCTGATTAATTTTGAACAAATAGGCTACTGAAATAGCAGGCTTTCATTAAAGGGAATTTGGTCTTATCACCTTTCAGTCATCTTCTGTAGCAAAAGAAGATACGCTGCTTCACAAACACTGTCTACTTAAAAAGAAATCCAAGAAAATTCCTACATGTCCTTCACGCTTGACTCCCTACATACTCCTTCACTTAATATATACCTTTATCTTAAATTGCCAGAAAAGGCAAGGTTCATATGGCCAGACAATGGAAGACCAATATGATGCCAAATCAGAATCAATAAATAAACATAAAAGAACAAGCAGCAGCTGTTCACAGACTTGTGGTAGAGGTGGTGGCTGGTCTGTCCTTCTTGTACTGCACAATCAGAACTTTTGCTCTCTCCAAAAAGCTCCTCTCCTTTCCAGTGCTTGATTTCTTGTTTGCCCATCACACTTTTAGACTTGTTACAGATGTTAACATTAACCTTAGATCCTCTTCTACTATAAAAATCAGAAGGGAAATATATATTTGTAGGCCATAGTAACAGAGTAACGCGTCCTTTACCATAAAAAGGATCACTTAAAGTATTTTTCATCATAGAAAAGACCAGTAGAAGATCTTAAAGGCCAGGAAAATGCCTTTCTGTTGAAAAAGATGTGAACATTTAGTTCATCAGGTGTGTAAAGAGTGTTATTTACTTTACCAAAATTGCAGTCAAATGTTATATTGAAAATTGAAATGCTGTGATGCTCTTTTGCTGGTGGCAAATTCTAGTCCTTAGGGATGATTATATTGCAATTTCAGAAAACTAGTGTCAGATGACAAAAAGAAGCTGGAAAATATGGGATTTCTACAAGGTCTTTAGAGCTAAGCCTGTTGAACACCCCTCTGGTGATAAGTGGGTTGAAGACAGAGAAGAAAAACACCTGAGTGGATGAAAATTGTTTTCAGAATAGCATTTTACCTTGCTAAAAAGGCTTATTTCCTTCACCAACATCAAAGAACAGTTTAACTTAACAAAACTTTACTGTTATTAAAATAAATGTCAAGTTCCCCAGTGACAAACTGGACTACAGAGAACATGCATATGAAATAACTCATGGGTTGACTTGTTGACCTTCTATCCTCCTGGTAGTCAGAAATCCTATCTGATATCTGTCCTGACAAAAGCATAGTAGAGGAAGGGATGATCTATGCCACATGCCTGGAAATTGATATGACACAAGGTCATAAGGTCTGTGGCATTGGATGACTCTCACTGATGCAGGAATTATGTCAGAATCTTCATCAGAGACTGTTGCAAAAAGCCACAGAAGGGAAAAGATCCCCAAAAGGCTACTGAAGCCAACATGAGACAAGGGAAAACTGGATCCTAAAAAATGCAGTTGTTTTTCTCCGTATTCTGGACTGATAAAAACAATTCATTTGTGATGCATTCACCTACATGAAGAACAAGTTAATCACCCTCAACTTTCACAACTCATAGGTATTATCAAATATTGCCAACCACATGAAGTAATTTAAATAAATTTACCTAATGTAGATACATAACTATAGGTAGAGATGCATATATATACTACATAGAATTTTAAGGGAATTTCAGTGTAAGTAGTAAGTAAAAAAAAAAAATCCGCAGTAGGAAAAAAAACAGAATAAGGTCCCTAAGAGGCTCCATATCACAAAGGGGCAGGGGAAGAGGAAAAAAAAAAGACAGACATTACAGTTTCACAGATGTAGGCAGCACAAGTTCATGAACATATCATTCTGTGCTCCCTTTCTGATTTGGCAATATAGTCAAATAACTTTAATGCAATGATGCCAAGTTCCTAAAAGCTGAAAGAGCTATTAAAACATCTAACATTGATGGAAATGATACCGTGAAATGTGTCGCAAAATTTCTGTGGAAGCCATTTACTTTTTAAAGAGCAACATTCTTCTTCCCTGGAAAATGACATTACATTTGGAGAATTTATAATAACCAGGAAAGAAAACCTACTGTAAAAAACCCTGAAAGTAGTCTGTTTCATTGTTCATACTAAATGGAATGCAAAAATAAATAAAAAAAACAAACCCCAAACCTAACGAGCTTTCTAACAATATTGCAGTATTAATCCAACATACTGTTCATTGTTGAAGCAATCTGTGGCAAGATCATGTTTAAAATTTATGTTGGATGACTACCCTGATGAAGGATTTTTAATCCACTTTTTCGTGGTAAGGCTAACTCATAACTTGGCCAAAATGTTTAGAAATTATTACTAACTAGATTCCTAAACTTTACTCATATAGATGTGTTATAATCAGAAGCACATCTATT
>WAAD01006844.1:0-16876 GCA_013389945.1 Fregata magnificens
GATGCAATCTCCTGTCAGAGAACAATTAGCTCTTGCCTGCGCATCAGGTCTTCCTCTCCCATCCATCCCTTCCCATCATACTCCACTGGCTGTTCAGTTGTAGACTGATGATCAGATACAACAAGAACTGGTGGCCAAATTCCAGTCTTCATATACAGTACTCACAGGGTAAAACCTTTAGCTTTGTAGAGGAACCTGAATGAGACCCTTGTGAACAATCTCAAAGGAAAGGACCAAGACCAACTGGAGTCAGAATTTACTCTTTCTTCTGCAGAGAAATTTGCCTCAGCTCAGGTCTTTGGCAAGGCAGCGAGGAGAAGGTTTCATTGTTAGTGCCTGTTGGACTTTGTTTCTTAGAGTGTCAATCTTCTGAATTCAAGAAATTGATTTTAAGCTCACAGTTCCTTTTCAGAGTCTAGATTCTATGCATGGAATGAAACATGAAGAGGTTTAGAGCATAAAATACTCACAGTATGAAGGAGAAAAAGATACTTAACTTTTGAAAAGTGCCAATTACCTTGAGCTTCCTTTTATTTCACAGAGAATCCTGGGTCCCTGAGATATTTCAAAACGGAGGCTGTGGCTTTGGTGCAGGAGATAACTGGTCAAAATAGGCAATAATTTTAAGTTTAAAAACAAAAGAAAACAAATGCTTCCTATTAGTTGGTGTCACTACAATATCTGTTCACTACTTCAATTGCCATGCTCTTCCCTTTGCCAAATGCTACACATTGTATAGTCCACCCTGGTGAGGTTGAAATTGAACATCATTAAAAAATTAAAGTTTAGAATGCAATAGTGTACTGAAAAAACCATAAAATTATATACTTTTATAATTGCTTAAAAATTGAATTTGTGAATTTGAGCAATAGAACATTTTCTGTGACAAATTTCAAAGCATAAGTAGTGAAATATATTTCATTGGCTTTTTATAAGGAAATTTATCCATGGTTGTTATTACACATGCTTTGTTGAGATGCCTGAAGTATTAAATATTGCAGCTGGCAAGAAGAGAACATTTAAGAACGCATTTAGGGAAGACTATCGCATTAAAAATACCATTTTATCTTGACACTACTAGCGAAATGGCTTGACTGAAATGATATTTTTTCTCCACTTTACAAAGCATATACAGATTCTATTTAATTGTACTACTTTGTGCCTATCTTGCACAGAAAGATTACATTCTTTCTCACAGGCTTACAATTATTAGTGATATGTGAGTGAGTTGCCAATCTGGTGCATATTGTAAAGACACAGTTCCTGTTCCAAAGGACAAAAAGCCTCAACATTGTATTGTGCCTTTTAAATAAGCTTTCCATAGAAAATTGTCTGAGTGCACATAGAAGCAAAGCAAACTACCGATGAGACGACAATGAGGTTCTGTGGAATCGGCTCAGCTGGACCAGGGTCCCTCGACTGGAAAGATCGTACTTCAGATTTCTTCAGATCCTGTGGAATGCTTCAAATGAACAACTGGGGAGAATACTGCAGGCAGTTCTTCCACTTTCAAGGCTAATTTAAACGGCTTCCATAGCACAGCACACTGTAAAACAATACACTTTGGTGCCTGCAGTTTAGGAGTCAGTCCTGCTGTTGTCTTGATCTCTGCTTGCCATTAGGAACATACTTTTCACTTCAAGAGTACTGCAGCAATGGCCAGGCTGCCCAGAGAATCTCTGGAACCTCCACCCTTGGACCTTTTCAGCATTCACGTACACAAAGCTACAGCTGACCTGCCTGATGTTGGCAGTGCTCCCATTTCAGGAGGTAGTCTGGAATAGGAGACCCCCAGATGTCCCTTCCAAACATTTAAAGGATTCCATAATCCTAAATTACCTGCTTGCAGGGAGTCACCTGTGTAGGTGTGCTGTTCCAAGAAGACTGAAATACATGAACCATTTGTTTTTTCTTTTTCTTTTAAATGAAAAAAAAAAGTAGAAATAGATATTTTTTCAAAAAATAATAGATAAATACAAATTGCTTTTATTTCAATGGCTTTAGAAAAGTCCAAAACAGTATCCAAGGCAGAATTCTGACTAAAAACATTGAATCAAAACAATATTTATTTTGTAATCACAGCACAGATTACTCTTTCATTAGTGATAGTAGTGCTTTATGGTTTATTACAGTGAAAGAGACATCCGTTTTAATAATATTTTTTCTTTCTAATGACAGTATTGTAGGATTAAAAAAGAATCATATTCCCTCTGCCTATAAGGATGTTTTGCTGAACACAGATAAATGTAATGTCTCTTTGACTGGACAGATGAACATACTGAAACTATAGTTCAAATTACTCTTTGGGCTATCTGAAAGGATTATCAACTCTATAACTCTAACCTCTTGGACGTAGTCATCTTGAATTCGTATTGGCCAAAGAACATTTAATTGTGGAGGAAACGGGCGCAGATCTCATGAATCTGCCACTGTTCTATGTGATCCATCCACTCTTTATTTTATTGAAAGGAATAATATACTTTGACAACAAAGATTATAGCTACAACTGTAATTTCATTCTAGATCAAAAAAGTAGCCTTAAGGGCAGATACTTCCTCCCATTCTCATACTCAAAACAAATAAACTTATACCCAATTGCATGCAGAATGATCTACATCTAGATGACACTCTTTACATCATTATGTCAATGAAAGCCTAAAGCAACTTTTTAAAAAGCAACTGTCAGATATGTGATTAAAAAAAATATTTCTTTTTCTTCTTGCTTTTCTGCCATTCTAAATTGATGGACCCATTTGGGTTCATTAGGAGTTCACTGGACAGATAAAAGAAACTGCTTTAAATGAAGCTGAAGGTTTTGTATCATGTTATGAATTTTGTTGATAACGTGAAAGTTAGGGAAATAATTACCTCTAGCCTACTTTTGCAAATAACAATTTTATTCTTTTATAGTGTACTAATTTTATTTTATCTAATTAACTAGATTTTATATGAAACTTAAACTAGGAGAGTAGTATTCACACATATGATCTGCTGAATCCATTAAGATTAACTATTTCTAATTAAAAATGCTGTCAAAAATCATACTAGCAACATGTCACTTTGCTTTTTATTATTCAACAATAGACTGAAGAAACACCTTTTCTTTTACAATTCTTATGAGGTAGCATTTAAAATTAGTATATTATTTGAAAGTGTAAATTACGAATTGACAACATCTGGTAAACTAATGCAGGTTGATATGACAATGATAATAAGATCAAGGTTATAGATTTTGACATAAGTCCTTCATAGAGAATAAAAACAATATTGTTTAATCTATGACTAAAATTGACTGTATTTTAATACCTTTTGAACTTTGCAAGAAGACTACCATGGTACAGCAGTGACTTTGAAAAGAATTATACCAAAATTATCATAATATTATAGACTTAATAATTTATCATGTACTATTGTAACTTGTCTTTATATGCAGATACAGTGTAAACTTTAAAAAAATAAATAATTGGTCATTTCCATTTTTATCCAGCATTATTAAAATTCATAAATTACTAGCTAGTAAATTTAATTTATTATGATCTAATTATATTAACATTTGGCATACACTAGTAAGCTTTATAAATAATACTTTGGGACTTTGCAGGAAAAGAGTAGGAATTAATTCTCAGACCTCAATGTATTTTTTTATGCTAAACAAGAGCTTGTATTTCATTGATTATGATGAGATTGAAAAACACAGTTTTATGACAGCACAAGTGACCATTTTATGACCATACTTCATTAGTGAGATTTTGGCATCAAATGAGAGGGAGAAAAAACCAAACACTTCATTTCCACCTGCTCGTATTAATATTTACCTAACAAAATAACAAACCATAGCTAAAAATAAAAATCTTCTAGCTTTTCAAAGCTATGTTATTTTTAAAGGTTAATTTTCAAGAAAAAATTCAATAACTAGAAATATTCAGCTGTGCTCATTAGGTTTATAGTGTCATTTTTTGAGCAGACTGCTCAATAGGAAGTCCCTTCTTCCAGAGACCATTATCAGCATGACCACCTGTTGTTAGTGTTTTTAGTGTAAGGTTAAAATAATGCTTAATCTTTTTGGTTATTTAAGTAAATGTAAATACTGAATACAAAACCAAGGTTTCCAACAAAAAAGGTAAATTAACATACTTGTACCAAAACCTAAAAGTGTGCCGTTTTGTTAAAATTCTATCCATCTGTTTACAACATACCTAGGGGTTTCAATATTTTCAATGTACTCTTATGAATAATGGTAGAGCATATGATTTTTAAATGATTTAGTAGGAAACCAGAGAGACAGGAAAAACAAAACATGCAATTAGAGGTGGCAACTATCGATTAAAAATCCTTATCCAGTTCACTTAAAGAATGGAAAATGATAAATGACATGATTTTATCATTGGACAGAATGTCAAAAAGACATTGTTGATTCTCATATATCTCTAGTGTGAACTTCTCTGGAGAAACTCAATAGGCTTTTTGATGTCTGAGAAAGAGGAAAAATAATGTTATTAGCGTTTCACAACAGAGGTGTAAGAAGGTAACATCAGGTACGAAAAAAGAGGAAACTAAAGGCACAGGTGAAAAATCCATCTGATTCTATGACCTTCTCTGTAATGACCCCTTAAATAATATTTCAAAGAAGTAGAGTGGTGAAAGGATGGATTTTGCAATGTTATTGCTAAATATTCATTATTTTATTTTATTTTACAATTTTACTTAGAAAGGTATACAGTTCCAAGAATACAAATCTTAATAATTTATTTTCATTGCCAAAATAAGAACTCAGGAGGCCAAATTAATCTCTGGCATGGCACTAATAAATGCAGTGAAATCACATGAGGGGTGATTTTAGCTCATAATGTTTGATGGATTTCAAATTTTGGCAAAATAATTTCTCCCAAATCTCATTATTTAAAATGCAGAGTGGAAAAAAAACCACTAAAAACTCCCAAACAAGAAACAAAAAAACCCCTCTAAAAAACCTACAAAAACAAGGGAATTAGGAGATGAACCAAAGTTTTGGGGTTTGGACTATATTAAAGTAAAACAAACAGAACAAAACATGAAGTAGACAGACTCCTCAATCCTGGTTTCTAAACAACAACAACAAAATGGCAAATGAAAAGAAAAGAAGGCAAAAATTTCAGGTAAGTTAAATAGAAGTCTGGATATAGTGATCCGCTACTCTAGACTACTGTTAATCATGAGCAACTGCTTTGCACCTAAGCAATGAAACCAATAACCCATAAAAGAGATTAACTGTAAGTCTCTCATGCAAAAGTGAACCAGCTCCAGATTAAAAGACTGTCAAAATATTTCTCCATGTCTAGCTTATTAATAGTGAATCAACCTTTTTTTCTGATTTTTTTATATAATATATTAACCTCTTCTGCATGACAAGAAACAACGCCAGAGCTGAGCATAACCTGCTTCATTTCCACTTCATCTAGTGCCAAAAAACAGGCAGTCCCTGGAATGTACAAGGACAATCCATTCTTCCTGGCAACCTCAGGGTTTAAAAAAGACAACACAATATAAAAATATCTTAGTCAAGTTTTATGTGGAATTAAATGAGGTTTTTGAGTGGATTGGCAGTGGGCTGGGAACTTCCAATTTGTATTTGCAGCTCAGCAGAGGAAGCAGTTCTTCCATAGTGTGCATCAAGTGTGTCACTCTTTACGTACCTACTTTTTTTTTTTTTTTTTGTTCCTGTTCTGGGTTCTGGAGGCAATGTAATCTGACACCACAATCAATGCAACTCAGCATACTGATTTGAAAAATAGTTGCTAGTGGCACTAAAGAAGCTAATGGAGGACTCAAAAGATCTAATTTTAGTTTTATATTCTGGCAGGGGTTTGTGCATAATTTCATTGAAGTGTCAGTATTTCTGTTACCCAATAGTAAAATGGAGATAATAATACTTCTCTGCATCCTTAGAGCATTATGCAAAATTCTGAAGTGCTACCGCGCTAAGGAAAAGTACCTTCAACAGATTTGGATTCTTGTTTTTAACAGGCACTGCTGTTAAGCAAATAGTATGGGGGTCTGGATATTACCCAGCCAGGGCCAAACTTTTACCCTCCTTCCACCAGCCTTCAGAAAAAGGCAGAAACTTCATTTGCTTAAGCTGCTTTCGTTGTCACCTGTTTTATCAAATCTGCTACAATAGCCTCCTGGCATCTCTCAGTCTGTTGAAAATCAAGGCTTCAGTGTCCATGAAGTAGAGTTACCACCAGAAAACATGAGTGAAATTTATAAATCCTTTCACGTATACCATGTCCAAATGCATTAATTCCTTTTAACTCATGCTTAAACTACCCCTTTCCCTACTGACAGGGAGCAAAAAATCATCATAGCCTCATTCAGGGAGAGACTTGTATGGCACTGTAGCAGGCCCTAGAAAGAGAGCATGTTAGGAACCAGTGTTCATTGTACTTTCCAGCAAAAGTTTTCAACATGATCTACTCAGTGCTTTTAAGTGTATGTAAGTGGTATTAAATGCATGTAAGGGAAATGCTTCTGGTACAGTGAAAGTTACTGTTTTGATGTTGCATTTACCAAATTTAAAGTTTTCATAGTGCTTTTCAGGGGAAGGCTCCAGCAAGAAGAGGAAAGAAATGCAAATATTTCAAAAAGAAATAAGTTGCTATATTGAAACCTTGAAAAAATATTTCCTCCTTGTCACTATATGTAGTACTTAACTAGGATCAGGAAGAGTTTTCACTGACATAGAACAGCCTAAAATTAAACTATTTTCATTTTGGTTAGAAAAAAATATTAACAAACAATGTTTTGCACCTCTAAAAATTAGTTTTTTAAAAGTACTAGTTTATATTTTTAAATAATTTATAAAAATATGCCATGTGTGACCTAGTCATGTAGTTATTACATCAGTTATGCTGCTCAGTGTGAATTACAAGAGCAGACCCTTAGAGCAATTTTTAAGCTCAAATGTTGTTCATGGGCAAAGAAGCAGCACACCCTATATGTAAGTACAGGCAAAAATGTATTGTTAGAATAACTGCAACCTTAAGAGTCTAATCATTATTAGTGCAGGTGTAACTGTAACAGAAAAAGAAAGAATAATAATGTAGTTAAAATTGTTATTGTGCTGGGTCTGGCTGAGGGGCAGCCGGTTTTCCCCACGGCAGGCTGCTGTGCTCTNAATAGCTTTTCCCTCTTTCTTCACATCCTTATTCTTTTTTTTATGAATTTGTTATAACTAATAATTTTGTTATGACTATTTTATACATGGGATCTTTATGCTCCACTATGTCAGAAAAATGTTTCTCTAACTGTACTTTAATATGCCATTCTTTTCCCCCCTAATCAAACTCTTTTCTGTGGTCATTCTTCTTCAAGCCTAGAAGTACAAGCAGACCACTGACAGCCATCCTTTTTTCCTGCCTTTTAGCGTATGCTGCCTAAAAAACTTCTCTTTTAATCTCCCATAGCACCTAATAAATTTTATTCTGGGCACCTTCCTCTTTCCCACTCTGTCATCTAATTGTCACCTCTAACTGTTGCTAGCACTTTGTTTCAGAAATACAAGCTAAGCAGAAGGAAATATCTGCTACTAAATTGAATGTAGTTTCTAATTTCAAAATATATACGCTAGGTAATCTCAATATATGCTTTCTTTGTTCAAGGATAAGAAGCAAAAAACATCTTGGGACAAGGAAATTAGCCTGGGAATATGTATTAATATTGAGTCTTATTATATGTTTTTATTATTTCTAGTCTCCCAGGTGTGTGCTGCCTCTTTCAGATAGAAAAAAGTGACAGACCTCTGTCATTCAGATCTTACACTCTAAATTAAAGATGGCAAAGTTTATGCTGCATACATGTGTTGAGAGAATCTATGGGGAAAAGGAACATGAAGGTTAAAGCAGTGAGAAATTATGAGCTAAGAACTTAAAATCGTTCTCGTGAGTATATTGAAAAAAGTTGGGAAAAAAGAGATCCTTCTTACTTATACCATAATATAGTAAAATGTCCTAGGCATTAAAAAAGAGTAGAGGTTTCAAAGGACATCATGGAAATATGGCATTGATAGCTTTTTACTAGTACTAGCGTTAACTTCTTAGTTTGGCTACTTGAAGATTCTCTTACAATAGAGTAAGGAAAAGGATGGCAAAACTGGGTGGGCTTAGGTGCAGCGGGCTGAAACTGAGGTATGCAGTGTCGTGACATCTTCTGTGTTTCTGATAGAGAATCCTCCTCAAGTCAAAAAGATTTTCTATCATCATGAATGCTCCTTTCAGCCTATACAAAGTTTCTAAAGAACAGAAATCCAGAACAGCATGCACAGGTTCTGTAATACTGCTGTGCAGTTTAAATTGAGCAGCCAATTTATAGAGGATATCACAGCAGTATAATAGGATCTCCTGTAACAGGGCATCATTAAAGGTTATAAACTGGTATCTGCAACATTTGACTGCCTTTTTAGATGTCTACAAGTAATTAATAAGATGTAGTTTAATTAATGTGGTTCAGTGTTAGCAATTTACGTGTTTGCATTAAGGAATCATGTAAGATAATATATTAATGGCCCAAATTACCTTCTCAGGAGTCTGTGCAGTTATGTTGGCATAAACCTGGAAGACCTTGATTGGCCTGTCAATTTAATAACTAATACTTGCTGAAGTATATTATGTGTAGTTATAATTTTGGTTAATGTTTTCCTATGTCTACTTAGAGAATTCTCATGCATTCAGTCTTAGCTCTTTTTCACATAAAATCAAATGTCCACAGTGTGACCAAAGGGCTAGAGGCAGAGGCTCCAACTGAATATGGATTGAGGAGAATACAGCTACTCCACTGAAAACAAGACTTTTGTTTCTTCTGTAAATAAAGCCTTGTGAGACCTAATAATCCTTCTTTCCTATAACTTTCTCTTTTCTATGCCTTTTGCAAACTCCATGCAAAAATTTCTTCCATTGTGATTACTTTGAGAACTAGTGAGTTCTTCACAAGAATGCTTTAGGCCTCATTTTTATTTTCAAGATTTATCATTGTCTTAATTTGGGTCTAATGTTACAATGAAAATGAAATGGCATATTTACCTCTACATATAGAAGTTACTTTGGCCCATGTTATTTTCTGGAAGGTACAAGTACCAAACATCCATTCCTCTGTCTCACTCAGCATCTTTTTTTAATAACACTTAGCAAGCATCATACAAACAGTATTGATTGTAAACTACACAAGTTTATTAACTGAATATAACACAACAGAATTTTAAAAAGGCATTAGTGCCTCAGCATTATCTGGAGCCCATTTGACAAGTAGCTTCATAAACAAAACCCTCAGCTGTATTGATCTGAAACTCAGAAGAGGGGAAAAGAGAGGTGAACTTATCTGAGATTTCAAGTAAAAAGATGAAAGAGAAAGGCTGGCTAACTATTGGAGAAGTATTAGTTGAATACATACAGCCTGAGCCTTTCCACAAGCAGAGTTGTAACCTTTCCCAACCTTGACTGTAACAGAAGAGGAACAGAGCACTAGATCACCCTGCAAAACAACTTGCCATCTCTGGAAATGGGATCACCCATTCTTTCAATTTTAATAATGCCTCCAGTACAAACTCTTCTACGTTCCAAAGGAGACTCTTAAAGCTTGACGAGCTTGACTTCTTGCTATTAAATTTCCATCTAGCTTGAATTTAACAACTTGCAAACTAAATGATAACTTTAATAAATGCAGAGTATGAAAAATATTTTGGCCAAATCCCTTTTTCAGAAAAAAGAAAAATGCTTCAGTGCTGCCAAATCATCTTTATTTTGTTCTGATTTTCAGTTATGTTTGCTATGGGAGTGATTAACGAAGAAGAAAGAAAAAAGAGAAGAAAAAATTGTCTTAGCATTGTTTATTTTTTTTTTAATTTTCAAAAATCTTTAAATGGAAAAATAATGTATTTTGATATTATTATCAAAATAATAATAGAATGAAAATATAAAATGAAATAATAAAATACAATAAGAGCAATAAAATATAAAATGAAAATAATGCAATTAAAACATAAAAGTCTAAATTATCTAATGATCCTAAATATAAAAAACTAAGTGAGCTCTATGAAATAGAGTTCTGCAAACAGATTATTTGACTCAGGAAAAACAGAAAGAAAAGACTTTGCATTAGCCTGAAACAAATATTTAAAAATATTTAGAGCTACAGTGAACTGAGTTCCACAAAACACAGTAATAAAAATCTATCTTTATGAGAGGTACTGTTCTCATCTGAAACACAAGAGCTATAGGAGGTATTGCTTCTCCAGGTACTCTAATAGAGAATCAACTATACTCTCAATTAAATCCTAACTTTCTATTTGAATTTGTGCGGCTTCATCTTCCTGCCAGCTGTCTTTGTTATGCCCTTTCCTACTAAATTAATCAATCTTTTATTTTCACCCTGTGAAAATATTTATGGACTGTAATCAAATCACCTCTTCATTTTGACAAGATAAATAGATGGGGTGCTTTCAGTCTTTCCAAATCCATCAAACTAATGTCTGTACATCTCCTTATTTACCTTTTTCATTCTTTTAATAGTAATCATCACAAATAGATTTCAATATTGACCTGATCTATATTATATATGTATAGTAAGCCAATATATAGTAAATACTTATGTATAAATATTTAGAGATAAAGGCTTCCTAGTGCTATATCGTTTATACACCTAGGGATTGCATTAGGCCATACCTATGTGATGTGACACACAAAGTGTGACACACAAACAGTTTGATGTCCTCGCTGACCCCTAATTTCAGTTTATGTATGTTGCCTTCCTCTCTGAAAGCAGGACCACCATTTCTGTGCATGGGACATAGTTTTGCATTCAGCTACTTTAGAAGTGCACCTGGTTTTGTTTAGTTTTTTAATCAAAAAATTGTCTCATGAGGTGGTCACCGACGTTGCTGTGAATATCGTGTCCCAAATAAGGTCTTGGTCAACAGGCAGTCACAGCCCAAAAATGTCTAACTGCAAAATTTCATAAACTGCTTCCTGACCAATTCTCCTCAGATTCTGAGAACAGAGTGTTAATCCCTGAAATGCCATGGCTGATAATCCAAAGAAGTTACAGACAAATACTTACACATCACTCAATTTGTAGAAAACCCACAATTATTAATGCAAACTCCCTTCTGAAGGTTGCTTACTGACATAATTTGCTGACGTTTAAAATTATAAGCATAATACAGAATTGTCATTTTTTCCACAAAAAGATTTCAATTAGAAAATGCAGTAGGAGGGAGAGTGGAATCTCAGTAGGAAGAGATAATATGAGCTGCAATGTCTCGGAACAATAGAATTCAATCTCAATAGGAAGTCTTTATTTAGAACATCCTCCCTTTTGTGTGAATGTCTTAAGAATGTTATTTAAATATTTCTCTACAAAGGAAAAAAAAATTAAAAATGTGCTAGATTGGGCCAAAACCTATTTACTCTGTTCACACAAGGAGACTTCTTCTTCTAGAAGCCAACAAAACTTCTCAGGTATGAATGTCAAATGCGATGTAGTCCAGAATTAATTGATTTCTTTTTCTATGGTCACCTTAGTTTGCAAAGAAATATGTTTTGGATTAAAAAATTAATTAAAATTCAGTGTTGTTGCATACTCTGCTGTAAATGCAGAAACTCAACTGAAGTGAAGGATCTTCTCTGGATTTTAATCAGGGTAGTTCTGGACTGGTGTAACTGGCATCCCATTTCCAAAAATGTTTGGGGGAAATGGAAAGCATCGATGATAGAAATGGCGGAAGAAGCAAACAGAGCAACCGAGTAAACTTAAAGCAGGAAATTGACATCACATGAAAATCTCTCTGTCATCACCAGAACATATAAAACTTAAAATTTCAAAATACTTATAATATTTTTGTTGCGTAGGGATATACTAATACCTATTTTAAGAAGCAGCAGTTAAGTGACATGCACCTAGGTAGCTAGGTAACACACCATTAACTGGAAATTATTGGCAGAACAAAACTTTCAGCCTATTTCTCTAAGCTTTGTTTGTCTCCAAAACCACTGGATTGTCACTGCAATACTGATTTTTAGCTCTGTCTGAATGGAGAGGCAGAAATATATGTAGTTGGGAACTGTGGCCTTTGTTTTTACTGAAACAATCTTTACTTCAAAATATTTCAAACTGTTCTAAAATGTGGTAATTTACCTATTTAAATATGAAGCTTCAGTAGGCCCTTCCACATTCTGTGTTCAGATTCTTCTCTCTCATTTTTCTCTTTCCAGTGAGAAATAAAACCATGTGACAAGGAAATTTTCTGATGCTCTCTGGTATGTTTCTGTTTTTCTCACCAGTATCTGGCTCCTTTCTTCAGGAAGCGCATGTTCTCTCATGCAAATATTAGCTTGTTTCTTCAGGAGAAAAAACAGAAGGAAGTCATGATGAAGGTGAGGCATGAGACCAAAGAAGCATGGGACCAAATCTCACAACTGCTTGGCTGGAGAAATACTTTCTGAACTCATGTAAATGTATCAGGATGCTTGTATCAGGAATAGCGTGACCAGCAGGAGTAGGGAAGTGATCGTGCCCCTGCACTCGGCACTGGTGAGGCCACACCTCAAATCCTGTGTTCAGTTTTGGGCCTCTCACTACAAGAAGGACATTGAGGTGCTGGAGCATGTCCAGAGAAGGGCAACGAAGCTGGTGAAGGGTCTAGAAAACAAGTCGGAGGACTGAGGAGCAGCTGAGAGAACTGGGGCTGTTTAGCTTGGAGAAGAGGAGGCTGAGGGGAGACCTTCTCGCTCTCTACAACTACCTGAAAGGAGGTTGTAGTGAAGCGGGTGTTGGACTCTTCTCCCAAGTAACTAGCGATAGGACAAGAGGAAATGGCCTCAAGTTGCGTCAGGGGAGGTTTAGATTGGACATCAGGAAAAATTTCTTTACCGAGAGTGGTTAGGCATTGGAAGAGGCTCCCCAGAGAGGTGGTGGAGTCGTCAACCCTGGAGGCGTTCAAAAAAGGTATAAACGTGGCACTCCAGGGCCTGGTTTAGGAGTCATGGTGGTGTTAGTTGATGGTTGGACTTGATGATCTTAGAGGTCTTTTCCAACCTTAATGATTCTATGATTCTATGATTGTATGAAATGCAGTATAATTGGGAAGGCAATGCAACACTTCAGAAGGTTTAAATGATTTTGGCTGACTGTCTTTAAATAAAATTAGCAAGGAGCTGATGTTTTTTAAAGTTTTATGAGCTTTTTGGGGGAGAGGTGTGGTTATGCATTTTTTGGAAGAGTATATAGAGTCCATTGAAGCTATTTTAGCTGAATTTTACAAACAAGCAAGATCCTGCAGGAACTTAGTTTAAAGCTCATTGGCTGACTTTTCTTTTTAAAGACTTTGGCAGATTTTTCATCACGTGCTGACCCCTACTGTTCTGCAAACATTTCAGCAAGTGATAATTACATCTCTGTTCAGTAGATCCTTTAAATATAAAAAGACAGGAATGCCCACATCAGACTAGAAGTTTACATGGCCCATAATATTATGTTAGCCATTGGGCAATGTCTAGGAAAAAGTATAACAGGACAAGCATGTAATGATATTTCCCCAGAATATTCTCTCAGCCTCCAGCAATTCGCAGTTCAGTGATTCTGAACAAGTCATCCTTTTTTTTTAATCTTGATAGATTCTTCTTCCATAATTTTAAGCTGTGTAGACTGCTAGCATCCACATGAAGCAGCTTTACAGTTCAATCACTTTGTGTGAAGAACTCCCTCCTGTTGTTTATTTTGAACTTATCCCTTGCTAATTGCATTAAGTGCCACCTACTTCCTGTATTGAAGAGTCAATGAACAGTACACTCCTGTTCTTTTTCTCCACGGCTTACGTGAGTTTCTAGCTTTCTACCATGCCCTCCCATGAATCATCTCTTTCTCCATATTGAAGAGTCTAAACCTATTTATTCAATCCTCACAGGAAGCTCCCTACATTTGATAATTTTTACCTTTTTCTGTACCTTTTCCTTTGTTTTTTTATTATTATTGCTGCTTCATCTTTCAATACGGCACACATTAGTCAAGCTGCAAGTGTACAATGAATTTGTTCAGTGACATAGTCATGTTTCCTGTTCTGTTCTCTATTTCCTTCAGTCCTTAGTATTACATCAGCTTTTTGGCTATTATTAAAAACCAAGCCTATGTTTTTGAGTTCCAATTCTTGATTGGCAAATTATTCTGTGAGGTATGATTGAAAAAGTTAAAGTATACGTTCTTAATAAATTATTTATTTTAAATATACTAAAGAACTAATTAAAGCTTTGAACTCTATATCATTCTTCTGTCGTGAAACAAGTATTTAATATTGTCTCACTTTTTGAATATTTGCTCCTCTTCCTCCATAATATATTTAAATTCATCTCAAAACAACACAGGTCAAAATTTAGCTAATTGAAATCACAAGACTATATTGCCTCTTGTTAACACTGAACATCCCTCACTTAAAAAAAAAAATAATTATTAAATATATAGTACTTAGCTTGACAGTGCTACTTTATAATTATGCATTTGGATTATTAAAAAAAATCATGCTAATAGATTTACTAAAAACAAAATTAATTTCTTCTCATTAAGGTTTTTCTCAGACATAAATGTTTAGAAGTTACACAAACAGTTATTTATTCAAGATACTTTGTACAAATGTAGTTGAAAATACTTTTAAAAAGCCTTTTAAATTTTCAAAATTATTTAATCATTGCAAGAAGAAATCACAGTCCTTTTTATTTGATACGACAGTTATGGCACCTTAACTTAAAATTGTTGGTTTATTCCCAAGTGTGATCATTGTAAAGAAGGCCAGAAGAAAATCCCACACAGAGAATAAACCACAGGCAAAATGTTTAATCCGATACCGCTGGCTTCATCGTTAATTACCTCTCAAGGGGCTAGGATGTCAATAGATAGTGATCTGGTATCTTGGAGTCTTTGCTGTTAAATGCATGATCAATACTAAATAGAATTTTAACTGCCCATGATTTAATTAGGAGTGGTTCCTTTTATCCTGCATACAATGCCAGAATCTCACTCAATAAACTACGAAGGAAGATTGCCGTGTTGGTTGTGTATTCACTACATCCTGGGACTTTGCAAAGAAATTGGGAAAGGAGACTGTGTTGTTACAAATTTGCAATTGGCCTATAACACGGAAGGAATCAATCTTCTTCCCTTCACTCTAAATTAATCTAGACTTTTGCAAGTACAGAAGACTGAGAACTACAGTTTTATATCCTTAATATTTTGCAGCTCTAAGAAAGAAAATTCAAGCGGTATTTTAAATGGAGGCAATGATTTTTAAATGGAGGCTAGATGTATTTTCAACGGGAAATAACAGATCCCTTGAATATTCACCCTGTTCCTGTGTCCAAATGGGCACTGGAAAATAAAATAGTATTACTAGCTGCAGAACATCAAGTCTTTTACCATGTGTAATACAAATACATTTAAACAAGACATCTTGCTCATCCTGCCATATGATTTACCTAAATACCTAGCCTGTTTCTGTTGAAGGTAAATGCTACAACTAAATAAAAAAGAAACATACAAGAGTTACAAAAGGGAATAGGATTATCACTTTAGAAAATTGATTAAGAGAGCACATCTACCAAAGAAAAATCCATGGACTGCAGGACCAGGGAAAACAGACATAAGTATGGAAGAATATGACAGCAAAAACATACTAACAAAGACTAATTACTAGAAAATGATGGTAATGCAGTTAATGATGGAAGAAAATAGAAGAGTTCAATATATATTTCTATATTCAGAAGGAAACAGCATGATGAATCCTCATATCACACAAGGAAGATAAAGTACTTTCCAGTCCATTAGTAAGCGAAGAGGTATAAAACAATATCTACATGTTGTAAACATTTAATGATGATATAAATTTTTAATAAATCTTGGAATACCACGGAATTTCCAGCAGACTGAAGACTGATGGTTTTAAACAACAACTTAAAAAAAGTCACCCAAGTGACTGCAGGCTGCTACTCTTCCATCAAGTCTGAGGTAAAATGATGAAAAAATGGATCTGAGATTTAATTAACAAGGATTTAAGGATAGGAACATACTTAATCTTATTCAACAAAGTTTTTTTGGAAAATAGCTGATGTGAAACAAAGCTAACAGATTTTTTTTAAGGAAGATTACAACGTTAGCTTGTTTAAATAGGTGCAGAAACATATAATAGACTGCAAATTCCACCATGCACTTGATAGCATTCTGATTTAAAAATAAACACTGTATAGTGTTTCCAGAATGTTAAAAACATGACATTTGTTAAGAGCTGCTGACAAATCTTAAAAGTTATTGACAGTTATCTCAATGAATTGATACACTAAATCTTTTAAAATAAAATATAAACAACTTGAACTAACTAAAACCGGGAAGTTTTCTTTCATAAAAGTACTCACAATGTACTTTATTTTGAACAGAAAACAGAAAAATATTTTTAAGAATCTAAGTTTTAGGTTTGGGGGTTGTTCTTAATGTTTTAAGATTTCAAAAATTGAATTTCAGAATTGTAATTTCTTTTATATTTTTTATTTTTATAACTTTGTTCTTGAAAGTAATTGACACAGTACTGATTGAAACATCATATCTGTTTTAGAGATCTAAGTGGCTTTGTTTGTCCTGCAAGAAGCAAAGATGCTTTGATAAACGTTATGACAGAAAGTCAAGTTATTTCATTCCATGACAAACATGCTTTAATCCAGAAAAAGATGTCTGTCATGTCCAAGTAGCAACTGTCTCTTAGTACTAAAAAAGTAAAATGTTGTCCATTATGCCTCACCGGCACTCTCCTAGTTTTAAAAAGAAATTTCAGATTCACAAATTTCTCAAGTTAATGTTGCCTATAATAAAAACT
>WAAD01006845.1:0-23522 GCA_013389945.1 Fregata magnificens
CTGGTTCTTTTATGATGAAAACAAATGTCATTTACTATACTACAGAACTGCACAGGACATCAACCCTTTGGGGTCTATCGATCTCTCCAGCGCCAGCTTTGACTGCAGGGTGGAAAATGGGGAAGGGGTTTTTGAGATCAGAACACCAAGCAGAGTTTTTACTTTGAAGGTAAGGGGCAGCATCTTCTTGTGGGGGCTGTTATGAAACATTCCCAATCAGGACAGACACATCTCTGCGAAGATACCTCTTAGCTTGAGTTTCACTTTAGTCCTCCCAACCTGGACTGTTACCATTTGGACCTATGTTACTTGAGATGGCCATTGTTTACCAAAATAGGAGTAAAAGCCGAACTGGATCCTGGATTAAAATCATTGAGGAGTCCTGCAGTCCACATGTAATTTGCTGAACAGAAATGAGCTCCCCTGTCTAAAATGGTTGCTCCAGCAGGAACCTTTGCTAGATTTTTATCTCTGTGAAAATTGCTGTTAAGAAGCTCTGTGGGCAATTCCTGGCTAAAATAATCATGACATTTCTGCGTAGCCTTGGAGCGTAGTAAACCAAATAACGTTTAAAATGAGGTCAGCAGTCCACTGAGGTTCTGTTACTAAGGCCATGCTGACGATTTACTCTGTCCTCCCAAATCAGTGTTAGGACCAGAGGATATAGCATAGGCTTAACACAGCTGGCCTTTATTTCTGCTGACTTGGGCAGTAAAGTGGTGGTCAGCCATTCAGGATGTGTCTGATGCTGATGAGATTACTCCCCTCCCCTTCCTGTTCTGTGTTATGTTAGGCAATCAGCAAACAGGCAATGATGTACTGGCTGCAGCAGCTACAAATGAGACGTTGGGAATTTTGCAACGCTCAGAGCAGATTTCCTGTGGGCAGCTCCCAGCTTGTGAATGAACCGCTGGCTGGCAGAACAAGTAGGTGTCGCATATGTCAGTCTTTCTTTTGCTTTCAGTCCCCCAGTGATGAATGGCGCTCCTCATCTGTAAGTCAGCAGAGGTTTTTGCCAGGTTTTTAAATGCAGGTGCCAACTATCAATGCTTGGTTGATGTTTGGAACTTCTGGCCTTATTACAGATGTATGTGAATGGGCTGTCTCCTAATCCACAGCATGTGGTTGGAGATACTCAGGTATCTTATGATCATGAGTTCCCTCTTGATTTTCCTCACACATGTGAAGTGTGCACGTTTGGTATATCCCCTTTCTCTTGCAAGAGGCCTGTGAAATTTACAGCAAGCAAGTTTTTTTTCAGCGGTGGTGGGATGAAGATGTGCATTCCTAGCAGTGGTAGCACAGAGGCCGGTGGATCAGGGGAGGGCACAAGCAGGGTGTCTACCTGTTTATTTATGACTAGATGCACATTTTGTTTGAAAAGAATAACCCTCCCTGCTAAGTGTCTGGTCTAAAAGGTGCTGGGTACCTTGGCATTGTGCTACAGCAGGCAATAATTTGGTAACAAACTGTGTTTGTGGAGTGTTATCTGCACATTAAAACTATCAAACACTGTTTGGGATTGGGGAAAAGAACACCAACAGCTCCCTTCTTTATTCCTTTAGGCAGTTAAAGTTTGATTGTTTAGGGTTAGTCATTCTCATACACAAATGGTTGAAGTCACTTGATTGTCCTTGAATAGATGACTCTATTTGTACGTGGAACCTTCTGTAATTTGACCTAAAACTAAGAAAAGCTGCTCTGCTGTCCTTGTTCCACCTGGCCAGTTGAACATGGAATGTATACCTGTAGTAAAATGTTGTGGCAGTCAAGTTACATGAAGGAGCCAAAGTCCAATGCAAGTCTGTCTTGCTTACTTGCTTCTGTGTCCTGGTTTGTTTTTTCATAGATGTTGACAATGAAGACTTTCTGCCTCCAGTGAAAACACCAACAGAAGCAGTGGGTTTAAAGGCAGCATCTTTGCCTGCACCCCAAACATCTACTGCTTTGCAGAACATCTCCCTTAAGCACCCTTGGACAGAGATACAGTAAGTGCATGAGGAGAGCTGCAGTGCGGTTGACATGCTGGCCTGCCACTTTGTGCTTTCCTTGCCCGTCATGTATTGTGATGTGAAATGGGACTGTTGCCTACGTGGAAGAACCATGAAGCAGCTTTTTGAAGGATTTTCCAGGCGAAAGTAAACTTCATGCCAGAGGGTCTTTCACATCCCCCTGTTCCAATGCATTTCACATCATCTAGGTCTTTTAGCAAAGATCCCAGTGGCAGACTTAGGGCATGGTTAAGCTTTCTTCAGTGTAGGTAGTGGTTTGCATGCCTACGGCAATACATCTGCACATTGCTCTTGGACGGGCACACGGGCAGGTTGAGCTGTACTCTGTAGGCTAGTGATAGAAGCCCATTAGCATTTTCCAGTGGTTTCGAAGGACCTTGAATGTAGTGCACTGTCTAAAGCAGGAACTCCAAGCAAAAGGCGCTTGAACCTGTAATATGGTCCAACACTGCACAGCTTGCTACTCCTTGCTGAGTTTCAAGTATTTGAATATTCCTGCTGCCTACAGTGATGTTGCCATCTGCAGTTGTAGTGTGTAGCTCCATTAGGGCTACAAGTTACAAGTCCTGGGCAGTTGCAGTTGCACAAAGACAACGCCCATCAATATCTCCTTAAGTGTGTCCTAGTCACTTATTTATATATAGCCAAAAATGTGTAAGTGGCCACAGGTATGGTAGGTAGCCTGGCACCTGCCAAATGTTTTTGATGGGGAGGTTGGCTATAGTTTTTTTACCACCACTACTGTGGCTACAATCTGATGCCAGCAGGAAGAAAGATCCCCCATGGGACCAAAGAGGATCAGAGTCAGCTGCACTGTTTTGCAGGGTATGCATTCTCTCCTCCTCACTTTGATTAAAAATAATACAAGCCTATCTCCTCCCCCTCCCCAGCCTTGCTTTTGCTAGCTTGAATAACAATTGCCTCTTTTCAGCTTCAAATTGTAATGCTCCCCTGGTTCTTTGAACATTTCTTCAGGCTCTATCGCTGTCAGGCTGGGTCTTCATGAGTGTAGTGTGTCTGATTTCAGCTAAGTTCATCAGATTGCTGAGCTGCTGCTGTCTCAGAGGAAAAACAAAGTGCAGCATGAGGTAGAGAGAAGTAGGAAAGTTGCATTGGATGAGTGCCAGCTGCAGACTACAGGGAATGAAGGTCTGCTGATCTTATGTGCCAATATGTTCCCTGATTCCCTGAGGTCAGAAATGTCTGCTCTTCTGCTATGGAGCCTTACAGTAACAAGGCAAAAGGAGAACAATATCTAAATGCCAGCTTCATTTACAGTTAGGAAGTAGCTGACACTGAGTCTTTTGTAGATTTCAAAACAAGGGGCTTGTTTTGTTTTAGCTGATGGACAACACAGGAGGAGAAGGGAAAAGACCTGTATAGAGATAGGCAACTGTCTCACTTTCCTGTATAAGTTTTACAGAAATACTTGTGCATTTGTGGTTCTGCATCATGCTGTAAAGTCATCTCTTAGTGCTTCTGGCAATATCTGATAGCAGCAGCTATAACAAACTGGTTCTGGGTCTCATTGCAATTTTGTTCCTCAATCTCTTTACTGCATCAAAGTCTATTGATTTTGTTGTGGCAAGGTTATGAAATGTGGTTCAGAGCACAGGACCTGTGGGTGCTTCAGGTGTGATCATTGTGGCAGTTTTGGCTGTGCTGTAGATAGCTGAGCTTTTCTTGGCACTTGGGGATTTCCGCAGTGAGCTAAGGAAAGGGAGGGAGGGAGGGAGAGGGGGAAGGGAGGGATGTGGTTGGTCTACTGTAACCTTTGATGCCTCTGTCCAGCCTGATGCATTTATGTACAGGGCTCAAGCACATGGGGAAAGATCTCCAGCTGATTTACATTGCTGTGCTCGTACTGACTTTGTGGCACTTTCCTGATTTACACCAGTTACAACCTTGCTCCCCTCTGCGAACAGTTCATTTTCTCAGCACATGAAGGGGATAGGTTTTGCGAGGAGGGGTGGGGTATGAGGAGGGGTAAGGCGTTGAATAGTTTGAATGTGCACTGACTGCAGTGATCATGACTTCTCCTGTTCACTAGGCTGTCTTGATCTCTTCTTGTTTCAGAAACACTGTCTACAATATCTGTGGCTCCAAGCAGCTCTGGGGGAACAATGGGAATGTCTTCAGCTGTAGTGAATTCCAGGACCATCCTGAGAACCCAGATGAGGAACAAGAGGCAGAAGTGGAGGCAGGGTGTGCAGGTGCTTGTTACTGAGCTGTGTGAGCTGGTCTGAGTGTGATGCCTTCTAGCAGGGAGTCAGACAGCAGGAAAGGGAGGGAGAGGGTGGCAAGTCTTTGTGGGACATGAAAACTGTATCACGTTGTCTCAGGTCCCTTCCTGTATTGTTGACACAAGACTGACTTTTGGCTCTGCTTCAGGCTGCATCTGTCTGTCTCCTGCCTCTGGAACCTTCTGCAGAGGCAAAAATACCATCCATGATGCCAGCCCATACTGGTATTTCTTTGAGGTAGAAGTTAAATTGCTGCAGGGTCACAGACTAAGCTCAGCAGCTTCACTGCATGCTTGGGAAGTTACCTCTCCATGATGGTAACTTGCATTTGCTGTGTGCAAGATAGATGCGTGGTGTGCAAGGTGGGTTAACAGGTATCATAAAACGTCACAGCTTTGTTTATTGTGGGGGTACCTGTGGCTGATCCCTAATGTCTGTGCTTCAACCCTGTGGATCCCAGCAGGTCAATCTTCCTTGTCCTGTGTGTCAGTCTTCTCTGCTGAGCTGTTTTGAGTCCCCCCACAGCAAGACTCAGGAGTCCATAGTAGCAATCCAATTCTGTGTAAATTAACCCTATTCCCCTTCAGTTAAGGAGGGGATCCCAGAAGATGGAAGGATGCAGCCCAGGCTGAACTGGGTTAGGAAAGCCAGGTGGATGAACAGTGGCTTCCCAGGCTTGCCTGAAGAACTGTCCAGGGAGAGGAACCCAATGGATAAAGTGAGTGTCCTCCAGCAACAGATCCTGACACTCACAGAGGAAGTCAAGTCACAGAAGGTAAGTGTGGCAAAGAGTCTGCTGCTTCTAAGGGCAGGGCCATGAGACTGGTCACAGGGACTCCCTTACACCTTTGTGTTAGGCCTGAGAAGTGCTCAGCAGGCACTCACTGGGGACCAGTTGAAGCTCCTGGTGTTACCCTTTTGTATGTGCCTGATTGTGCCCAGTGCAAGGGAAAATGGGCTGTCCTTCAGCCATTGCTAGGAAGTGCAGCTAGCAGATGGGCTGGAAAAGGGAGGTAAAACAAATCCAAGTGTGCTCTGCAGGTATCTTGCTGGGGCATCTCTATTGCTCAGTGAATGTATGAAGTACAGTCCTGAATATGCACCGTGACACTGGCAGGAACTGCCAGCCTGACTCATGCTGTTAACAGCAGGTCATTCTTTTTGAACAGTGATCCACCATTAAGAGGTGATTTGACTGTAGAAGTCAGTGCATGGGTCACTGCAAGGGCTGTCTCTCCTGAATGGTACTGTTCTTCTTCACAAGCATGGAGCAATGCCAGGCTCTCCACTAATGATGCTGGTAGCTTTTCCAGCAGAAGAGGCGGGGGAGCCAGGTCCCATGGTGGGCAATCAGTTGCGTCCTTGATTTGCTTCCTTAAATGGCTGAGATGGCACAGCCTGAATCAGCAGCATGTTGCTGGGGCCAGCTTTTGTGCCTTCATGTGGGATGGAGTGACAGATGACTCTGGCAGAGGGAAGGCTAAAAGGATACAGCAGTTTCCTTCTGGTAGCACAGATAGAGGCAGACTGCATTATTTCCCTCCCTCCTATTTTACCACACTGCTGACCAGATCTCCAGCTTCTCTGGTCTCTGCTGGGCCTTCTAAGAAGGATGACTGTAGAAAGTCAGAATTCAGACAGTGTGAGACACAGCAGCTTGTCTGTTAGCAATCCACCTAAAGTCAAGTCATCTGTGGCCTGCTGCAGAGACCTTTCAGGCCCAGCTCTGAGAGCAGAGCTTCTGTACTGGGGAAGCACTGTGATTTCAAGATTGCTGCATTCAGTTTTGGTTCTGAGAGGAGTCAATTTCAAGATCCTGAGGACCTTTCATTGTTCACCCATTACTGGTTGGATCCGTGCTGTCCGTGCTGCCATTGTCCTGGGCAGCACTGTGATGTAGCGGCTTTGCATTCCCTTTCCAGGAGCTGGTTAAACTTCTCCACAAAGCTCTGGAGGCAGCCCAGCAAGAGAAGCGAGTATCTAGCATGTATCTCACTGCAGCAGAAGATAAGGACAGGCTGGAGCTGGTGCGCCACAAAGTGAGACAAATCGCAGATCTCACCAGTCGACTGGAAGCTCTTGAGCAAGAAAAGAAGGAACTGGAGCAGATACTGACTCTGAGAGACAGCCACATCCAGGAACTGAAGGAGCACGTGCAGCTTCTTATGGAGAAGAACCATGCCAAACAGGAAGTCATCATGGCCTTGACGGAGCAGATGGCCCGAGAGCTCTCAGACCCCCTGCAAGAAGCGAACACTATCCCTGCAGAGACATTGTATAAGCAGCAGGAGGAGATCGAGCACCTGAAGGTGTGTGAGATGGCACAGGTCATTTGGGGGCTCCCGTTTCTGTGCCCTCTGGTTCAGTGGGAGGGTGTTCCTTGTGGGAAGCACAGAGTACACTTCTGCTAGTTGCTCCATCTGTCCCCAAACCAGAGGCAGGCTGGAAGGGGCTCACCTGATACCAACAGGGCACTCAAAAGCATCTGGGTCAGTTTCAGCTTCAGCTCAGAGCCTGTTTTGTTTGACTTCATGTCACCATTCAGTGCCTGCCTCTTTCCTCACTTGTCTTTTGTTTCGCAGCTGCAGTCTCACTTGCTGCCTTCGCTAGCTTTGTTCCTCTGTGTTTCCCTCTTGCAAATAGTTTCCCAACACATCCTGATTCTTTCAAATCCAGCCTGTTGTACGTCACTATATGCACAGTTATAATGGCCAGTTAGTGTGGGGTGGAGAATTGCCAAAAGAGCCACTTACTGCATTGTGGGAGAGTGTTTGGTTTTGCTGCCAGGCATGGGGCTGAGATTTATGTCAGTTTTTAAAAAAATAGAATAAACCACATATATTCTTCATCTTATTTAGGTGCTTCTCTAACTTATATGACCTGGATGTCTCTGTTTTCTAAACATGTACATGCAGTGCACTTAGCATTTTCAAGTGTCTTGTCTATGCATGACACTCCTATTTAATGTTGTGCCTTGATTTCCTTTGTAGGCAATCTTTGTCCTGGGGAGTCCTGTATTCTCCCCAGAGCACAAAGTTGTTGAGATATTTTCTTGTCCTTAACACAATCCACACCTGAGGTCCCGGAACTGGGAGGGGATTCCAAGCCCCTCAAGAACTCTCCTTGTGTGACTGTTTTGCTTTGTGGCAGGATGATATTGATGCATACAAAACCCAGAACCAATTTCTCAACTCAGAGATCCACCAGGTTACTCGACTCTGGACAAGCGTTGCTGAGAATGAAAAAGCCCTTCTGATGAAGGTAAGGCAAATTACTTTTTTTCCTTGGTGAAAGCTGTTAGTAATTTCTTTCCAAAGTTGGCACTGGAATGGATTTTGGTCCAAAACACACCAGGAATAAGCTTTCTTCCCAATGTGTTTTTTTAGTGTGACCTTTTTTCTGCTTTGTGTTGTTCCCAAATTAGACACAATCATTTTCATTCCTCAATAAAAGTAAAATACCTGCAAAGCTCAGTCTCAAGGATGCTGAAACTTAACCCAGATTTCTGCATTTCAGCTATGCTTTTGGATACAAATAAAAAAGCAACCCTATGTGTAGGGAATCAGAAAATTTTCCTGAGACCTGGCCTATTTGACTGAGCCCTGGCTCTGTCTAGTCTTGATTTCTCTACCAGGCTTGGCACTGCCAGGTGGCAGCACTCTCGGGTCCTGCAACTAGATCAGAGTTCTTATGTTTTCTTAAGCTCTGTTTTTGTTTCTAGCCTTGTAAGTGTGCATAACCTGGTTACTCTCAGACTTGCCTAACCCTACCTACTGGTCCTGAAGCACTTCCCCAGGCTGGTGGTTTGTGCTGGCTTTTGTTCTGTGGGTTTTCCCTGGGTTTTACTTCCCTGGGTTTTAAGGTATGTCTCCACAGTCTTGGATTCTGGAACAGGGCAAAAAGCTGCTCCTGAAGTGTTACTGCCATTCTTACATCTGTTTGCTTTCTAGTCCTTTGAAACCCTGCCTACCTCCTAACTTACTGCCCTTCTCTGATCCTGAAACTGCTGTAACCTTCAGAAAGGAAGTAATCAGACCAACATGCTCAATGTGAGGCAAAATGCTGATTAAAGTGGTAGTACGACAGTATCCCATCCTCCTTTACGTCCCCTCTATATGCAGCCTAATTTTCTCTGTGGTTTCTGTTTTGGTTTTGTTTTCAACTGCTGCTTCCCACTGAGCAGGAGTCTTCACTGAGCTTCCTGTGAGACATTGGGTGAGTCTTGTCACCTCTGTGGCCTCCATTCCCCACTTTGGGAGTGGGGATAACAGTCTTCATTCCTTTTTTCTGCTTTGTCTGCTCAGGAGTATGGTGGTGGCAGGGACTGTCCTGCTGTTTGAACTCAGTTGGGCTTGTGTGCTTGAGAAATGTTGTGTACCAGTACCATGGGACTGGGGTTGCTGAGGGGCATGTGGTCACCTTGTTTGTGGTGCTACCATGTACCCTGAAAATGGTATGATCATAGCTCAGTCCCAGGAGTGGTGTGTTTTGTCAGGATACAGCTCAATGTGGGGTAGAGAACTTGTCTGAGGAGCAGGGAAAAAGCCTGCAGAGAACTCAGCTGCAGTGGTGGCTCTTTGGTTATGTGCTGAGCTGGCTGGGAGATAGCCATCCAGTGATGCAATGCAGTAGCTAAAGTAGGTGGTGCTGTAGTAGGTCTCCCACTCGATAAGCAGCTTCTGTTGCATGCTAGCTACTGCAGCTTGTGCTTGTTCTTAGACCATGGTGATTCATTCATGGCTGCAATTCCACTGACTGTAGAAAACTGCTGGATGTGTTTTCTGGGGCTTTGCTTTTCAGGAGTCTTCACTTTATGTGCAGACCAGGCCAGCAGAGAGCAGTGGCAACGCAGGAAGAACCATCAATGAGCCAGCTCATTCCCTCTTCTTTCCCCATTAGTGTGCCTGCCTGCAAGCACGAAACTGCCAGATGGAGAGCAAATACCTGACAGTCTTGCGGAAGCTGCAGGAGGCTGTGCCTGGCCTGCCCAGCTCCCATGCTGAGTTGGTGAGGAACCTCATCCAGGAAGCGCTCCAGTGGGATGTGAAGGAAGAAGCAGAAGAAGGTTTTAACCTGAACCCCGTAAGGTAAGAGGCAAGAGCATGGGGATATTCACACTCTTGTAGCAGTCTGGCCGTGGAGGGGAATGAGCAGACAAGAAAGATCTGGGGACATTTCTATAGCAGGGGCTTGGAGCCATGACCTAGGAGTGGAGGTTAAGGAGGCTGGTTTAGTCTGGTGGTGTGGAGACCATGAGTATTTGATAGCAGCATATCACTGTAGGAAGGGGAAATTAAAGATGGTACAGCTGAACTTTTCTTGGCAGTGGCAGACAGTATGGCAAGTGACAACAGCCATGGTGTACATGGGAGGTAAACACTGGACATGAGGATAAACTCCTGTAGGAGTGGAGGCCACCTGGGACGTGGGGGATCTCCATCCTTCGGGGTTTTGAGTCCCAGCCATACAAAACCACCATTACCCTGTTCTAGTGCTGGGGACAGTCCTGCAGTGAAGGGAGGCTGGACTGGAGACCTCCAGAGAGCCTTGCAACCAGTGCTGCTGGGGTCCTTGCATTTATGTTTATGTTTTCCTGCCCAGTTAGTGCCCCAGCTCTGCAGCAGTTTCCATTTCATCTGGTTGGTCAGACTTGCAGGTTCTCCAGGTAGCTTTGGAGATGAGACCCCAAGGCCAGGCTTGGTCTCTCTATAAAGAATATAATGATATTTTACAAGTGTCCCAGCCTGTGGACTGATGATGCACAAACCCTCAATGAGCTGTACTATCAGAGCTCCTGGTGTTTTCTGATCAGTAGGAGATTTGCTTTGTGTACAGGGGAACATCAGAAGGGACTGTGGATCTCTGTTCTTTGGTCTGATGCCCCTTTGTAGTCCCTTTCTACAGAACTGTCTCTGTACTAGGACATGGTAGGGAGAAGGTACACAAGTTGAGCTAGATACTTCCTTAGGGGCAGGGGAGCCGGCGAGGTGAGAGAGATCTGATGAGGTTGGGCTGTAGCTCAGAGCAAAGTTACACTTGTTCCTGTGTGTATGTCATTGCTGCAGGCTCTCTTTTGTCTTCAAGGCTCTGAGACAGGAGGCATGGCAGGCTCTCACATGCAGCTACCAGGGAAGTGAAGGACGAGTACCTGTGCTCCGGCATGGGTGACAGGAACCTGGCAGCAGGCTGTAGTTGGCATGGCCCCAAGCACTGAGTGACCCTTAACGCAGGTACCAGCACTGTCCTTTGAACTAACCTCTGCCTTGTGTTCCTCCAGTGAGTATGACGAGTATGGGTTTATGACTGTACCTGACTATGAAGTTGAGGACTGGAAACTGCTGGCCAAAATCCAAGCCCTGGAGATAAAGTCCAACAACCTGCGGAGCCAGGAAGTGGTGGAGAAGCCCCTCCGTGACAGGTGGAACAGTGTTGGAGAGCTGATCCCCTCTGCAGAGCTGAAGAGCCTGATCCGAAGTGGCATTCCAGTGGAGCATCGGCAACGGGTCTGGAGGTGGATTGTCAGCCGGCGCTGCAGCCATCTGCCTGACCACTACCAGCGGCTGTTACAGCAGAGCAAGAGCACTGAGCACCCTGCCTGCCGGCAGATTGAGCTTGACCTGCCCCGCACACTGACCAACAACAAACATTTTTCCTCTCCCACCTCCCAGCTCATCCCCAAGCTCCGGAGGGTGTTGCTGGCATTCTCCTGGCATAATCCTGCCATTGGATACTGCCAGGGACTGAACAGGTGAGGAGCCAGGTATGCTGCTTCCTCATGGGATAGCACTGAGAAGGTGTAGACACATACTCTAGGCTGTGATTGAAGCAACCGCAGGCTCCTTCCTCTCTAGAGTTGTGTCCTGGCTCTAGGTATTTTCCTGCAGAATTCTGCATTTGGTGTCTTTTTTCACCCAGTGTTGTTGTTGGGATCAAGCAAGCAGCAGGATGCACTTGTTTGTCATCTGCATAGTTACAGAATAGGAAGGAACAGCTATAGGAGGTAGAGTGAGGCAGTCCCAGAATAACAGCATGAGGCTGAGGCTGAATTTCTGAGTCTTAATGTGCTCAGCAGAAGAACACCCTGGTGATTCCCCTTTTTGCTGAGAAGAGTTGGAGGAAATGTTAGGAAGTGTTAGAGATGAGGGAGTTGCAGCAAATGACATGAGGAGAGGCTGAGGAACTGGAGTTGTTCTGTCTGGGGAAGAGAAGGTTCAGGGAATCTAAAAGCTGTTTTCACTTCCCAAAGAAGGCTATAGGAAAGATAAAACCAGATTTCTAAGAAGTGTGCTGCCAAGTAAAAGAGGCACCAGCCACTAGCTGCAAGAAGGGAATTTCTGGTTGGACCTTTTCACATGAGGAAAGTCTGTGTAAGCTATTCCTGTTGTTCTTTGGGTGGTCTTCAGAAAGACGTTTTGCGCTCTAGAGAGCCCTTGATATTAGATATCATCTTTCCAGTATGGCTAAGTCAGAGCTGAACGGGGTAAGGGCTGTAGGAGAATGTGTGGGAAGGTGAGCTATGTCACATGATATGGGGTATCTCTGAGTGAGCTCTTTCCTGTATTGAAATAGGCCAAAGCAGCACACTGCTAACTTCAGCAGATCTACAGAACATCCCATTAGCTGGGGAGTCTGGCTTTGTCATACCAGTTCTGTATTTGATGCTTCCTGTTTGCTGACAGAGGCACATGGGAAAGATAATCACAGCCCCATGGTTCCTTCAGAAACCAGCAGAACAGATCACTTGCCCCTTTGACCAACTGTCGTGCCATGTTTGATGTTTTGGACGCTCACGGAGCTAGGAACATGCCAAGAGGATCTTGGATTCTCCAGTTCCTGTGCTGGCCTGTGTCTCCTCCTGCAGTGTTACATTGCCTCACCATGTCTTGTCCATCACAGATTGGCAGCTGTTGCCCTCCTTGTCCTGGAAGATGAGGAAAGTGCTTTCTGGTGCCTAGTCCACATTGTGGAGAACCTAATGCCTGCAGACTACTACAGTGAGACACTGATAACATCGCAGGTGAGCTGGGCACCCTCACATCTGCTTGGACTCTGATACAGTGATTTACAGTAAAGGTTTAAAAGCAAGCAGTCAGCTTGCAGTGTGTTTGATTTCTCGCAGGACAGCGATACCACCTTGCAATCCCTTCCATTGCAGAGGTGTTGTAGACTTGACAGTACAAAGTTGTCACACACACAGGAGCAGCAAAATTGATCCCCAGTACTAGGAAATTGGGCACCACTCCTGAGTAATCGCTTGAAAGCCAGGTTAGTCAGAAGGAAGGTGCCCATTAATTGCACAGTTACTTATTTTAAGGAGGGCCTAGTAGAGTTGAAGCAGCAAACTCTGACATGTGTAGAACCAAGTATGAAGAAGACACCATTCTGCAGCCCTTCAGATGTTTCTTTGGAAACTGCACCCTATCTTTGGAGTGCCATGTGCAGATGGAAGAAAATACTGAGATTTTTGTATTCACTGTACTTGCCTCAGTTGGTGGTCAAACATAGTGTTAGTTCTGGCTTTGGGGTTCCCTGCAGATCAGAAAGCCCTCTGGCCATTTGATGTAAAATGTTATTCTGTGAGTAACTTACCCACCTGGTTAAAAGTCACTGGATTTCAAGGTTTTTAAGATGTGTTGTCTTCCATCAGATACACTGCATCCTCCCAGGCAGACACAGAGCCAAGATAAATCCCATATAGTTCAATGGAATTGTAATTGTGTGCCCATACCACGCACACCCAGCAGTGCCCAGTCTGTTGAGCCTGGCCATGACCTTGGTGTCTTTATTGTGTGTGGCCCTTTCAGAGAGAAGAGGGTTGTATCTGTGGGCCCACAATAGATGAGGCTACAAGCGTCAGTAGCTGAGAGTGACTGATTGTGCCACTGAATTAGTTGACTAATGTTTACCGGGACAGTGGTGTGCTGGTAGAGAAGCCAACCCACAGACTGGGGAAGCAGCCAGATCACTATGTGGATAGCAAAATGTCTATCCAGAGCAGGTAGTGTTAGCTGTGAGTTTTAATAAGCAGCACTCAATACTTACCAAATAGTGATTGACAGGGAAAACATGGCAGACTGAAGACATAGAGGCTCCCCTACATTTGGTGAGAAAAGACTGTCAGCTGAGGGAGCCTTTTTTAGAAAGGCTTCCTGACCTCATGGTTGGTCTCTGAAAGTCTAGCCAAGACCCACATAAAGAGGAAGGTCTAGGGTGATGCTTTGTGGGTTGGCTTGATAAAGTGAAAGCTCTGAGTTGGCTGGAAAATGTAAGGTTTAGCTCTTGCAGATTTTAAAGACAAAGCATATCACCTCATCTGGTTTGTACCACTGTGCCACAGCTAAGTGGGCTGACACAGCTGGGGCAGTAGTATGATATGGCATAGGGGAAGACCTAACCATGATCTTGCTCCTTAGTACTTCCCCTCATGAAACCACGGCTTCCCTGAGATGAAGCCTTTATAAACCTGGGTCAAGGATCTCACCAACTACATTTCTGTGTCTCGGCTCCTGCAACCAGAAGCAGAGCACAGACAGTACTCAGACCGCGAAGAGAAGCTAAGTGAGAAGATCAGGTCCTGCTGGCAAAGTCAGAGGGATTCTAGGTGTTTATTCTGTTGGGCCATGTGCAGTCATTCAGACCTGGGCAGGTTATAATCCCTGTCATTCAGTTGGATGCTCATGACATCACAGAAAATCCCAGTAAGACTGGTGTGGGAAGATATGGCAGCATTTTACCTCTTGACTTTGAGGTTGGGAAGGAATATGATTCTCTGAGTGAGAAGAACGTGTGTATCTCTGCTTGTATCTTGGCCCTGTTTCAGCTCCACACCTGGGACTGGGTACAGTGTACAAGTACACTGCTCAGTAATTTTGAAGGGCTGGTAGACAAAGGATTCTCTGCTCTTCCTTGGGTGTGGTTAGGCTAGAAGGTAGCACCAGTGATTACCGTGGCACGTGTGGGCTGCTGTCCTGTTGCAGCGCTCCTCTCCTCCAACACCAGGACTGCTCTTAACAAGGACTTCATTGTTTTCTTTTTTGTCAACTTTAGGTAGATCAGAGAGTCTTCAAAGACTTCCTGTCAGAGAAGCTCCCTCGCCTCATGGCTCATTTTGAGCAGTATCGGATTGATGTCTCACTCATCACCTTCAATTGGTTTCTGGTGGCCTTTGTGGACAGCCTGGTCAGCGACATCCTCCTGCGAGTGTGGGATGCCTTCTTGTACGAGGGAACTAAGGTGCAATTCTCAGTCTAGGCCTTCCTCCCATCTGCACCACCTCTGTGACATGATGGCGGGGTGATGGACATACACATGTGTCAAAAAGATGTGGGGTTGAGCCTGTTGTCCTATCCTGCCTGTTTGGTGGGGTGCCTTGATGCCTCACAGCCTCTGTGTTGTCTGTGTGCTTGCTGGTAGGCAGACCTGGTCCCTGATACTGTGCACAGTATCCTTGGCACTTTTTAGCAGGTAGTCCTGCTATGAAACAGCTCTCTGACAGGCCGTGGTGTTTTCTGCTCTGTGACGCGGACACAGCTGAGAGTATGACAGACACAGGGAGCAGAAGATGGGCAGAGAGTTAGTATCTGAAAACGTGAGTCTTGCATTGCCCCTGTGCATAGGGAGAACTGGAGAACCCTTGTGAAATCCCTGTGGGGTCTTTTTGGAGGACCTGGTATGCTCTGGGGTTGTAAATTAGCTTATGGAGGGTCATTCTCTTGGGATTAGCTCTGTGCTTCTTTAGGTAGGCCTGCCCTAACACAGCCTATTGAAAGCAGGAGAAGCCCGGTGTCCAGCCTGTACTGCAGTGCTGTGTACCCCACCCCATGTTTTATGCCAGGAGGGCCTGGTCCCTCAACTGCCTAAGACTTTGTGAACTCAAATACCTTTCAACCCTCCAGGTGATTTTCCGCTATGCTCTTGCAATTTTTAAATACAACGAGGAGGAAATCCTAAGAATCCATGACAGTGTGGAGATCTACCAGTATCTACGCTTTTTCACAAGAATGATCATGGATGGCAGGTAGGACTGTGGGTTGTAGACAACCTTCCATCCTGGGTTTGTGCTTGCTTGCCTGTTAGGTCAGCCTAAAAAGAGTTGTGACCAGTCTGTTAAGAGAGATGCATGCACATTGGCGGGTCCATGGGACATGGACTGGTTTGTCTATTTTTGACTTTCCCTTCATGTTGTTACTTAAAGTCTTTTTGGCTTGGGCAAAGGCATGCTACGGCAGAGCAGGCCACAAAGTCTGGGCCAGCCTCCTTTGGGAGCAGCTGGAACTTGTGCTGCCACTTGCTGGGTTTCTCTCAGCTGTAGTTGGGGTATTTGGGAACACAGCACAACTCACAACCTTTAATGGCAACATGCGTCTGAGAGGAAGATGTCTGTCATCAGAAGAGCTCAACGTTGGGAATATTCCTCCCCCAGGGGCCATCAGAATTGGCATCTGATCCACCGTCCCCCAACTGGTGGATGCACACCGGTACCTTAAAAGGGGGTGTGGTGTAAGGCTGTTTAAAGCCTTGCTTGGATTGGTGTTTGTGTGAGAAGGAATTGGCTGTGATTCCTTTAGGACTCTGCTGCTTGGTGACTTTTGAGCTCAGAGAGCTGAAATCTGAGGCCCTACTCTTTGCCTACCCCGGGATGCAGTTGGCCTATCTGTTAGCATTTGTTACTAGCCAGTAAATCAGTTCACCAGACCTGTCTTTTCCATTGTAGGAAGCTGATGAACATTGCCTTCAATGACTTAAACCCCTTCCCCATGAAACTGCTGAGGAACCGGCGGGCAGTGCACAGGGAAGAGCTGGAGGCAGAGCTGTGCGAGCTGGAACAGATCAAGGCAGCCTATGTAAAAGAGAGAGCAGGGCAGGGGCCTCAGGACCTGAAGGAGGTTGTTAGTGAAGAGGAAGAAGAGATTTAACAAAAACAGAGTTCCTCACCACTTCCCTCCCGCCTTGCAGAAGGTCTTCAGTAGCAAGTGTCTGTAAGAGATGGGGCAGAGGGGGAAAGGTGGTCACAGCAGAGTTCGTCTGCCCCAGGAAGCAAGGCTGTAGGTATAGGACCATTTGGGGACCAAGCCAGTCTTTGTAATGGATTGGAAGGTGTCAAAGGAGTTTTATCTTCTTCTGTACTTCTCCCCATTCAGCCCTCCCTGTCCTGTGCAGTTCAGGATTACAGCTGAAGGTCCATAGAAAATATTAGTTGTGGTACCATGACAGAAGTGGACATGGTACAAAAGACCCACCCAGGCAGGGCTTTTCTACCTTTTCTGATGGAGGCTTGAAAGAGATCTTTATGTAGAAGCAAAATCACTGGAAATAATGAACCGAGAGCACTCCCTCATTGGTACCTAAAGCTTCTGAATTGGTCAGGAAGGAAACCTGCTCTTTGAAGGCCTGGTGCCTTCAGTGGCTAGCCTGCCAGGAGAATGTGTGTTTAATGTTGCAGTTACTGAGTCATGACACTGTCTCCAGATGAGTGTTGGGCCTGAGGAAGTCCTGGGAGCTGGAGGACATCTTCCCATGGGACTCAGGCTGGGACAGTGAAATGGGTTGTGAGAGAGGGGAGTTGCCTCTCCAGTTTATTTTGGTTCCTGTGGAAGTCCATGGGAGCACAAGGTGTGTCTCCCTGCCTGGCTGGGAAATGCTGGGAGCTACCTCTCCTCTTTGTTTAGCTTTGAGCAGAGCCATCTGTGGGTTGGCCTGACCCTGGCAGCACTTCCAGAGGTGAGTTTGCTCCATACAGGAGCTCTCATCTCAGTGTGAAACCAACCACAGCCTGGCTGCAGGCAGGGCCTAATGTTAGGGAGACTTTGACTACTGGGGACGCCTGGGTCTTCTGATTGCCTCACACTTGGCCAGGATGAGTATGTGGCCATCTCTCTCTGCCTCACAGTTATGCCCCTCCTGTGCTGAGTTTCTATGTTGATATCCATGTCTCTGACTCCCATTCATAATGGGAAGGAGGTCTTTTCTGTAGGAGTTTCCAATATTGAAGGTGTTTGGCCCATGGAGTATGGCACTTTGGGGGTGAACCTGCAAACCACTTGGACTAGGTCACAAAAGATGGCTTGATATTCTTTAGGAAAAACATTAATTTCCCCTGAACCAAGGAGCTGGCCTCCGTGGGTCTAGCACACAGAGATGTCCTGCCTGCCTCTGGGAATGGGGTCTGATAGCCTTCTCCCCTGCCTGACAGGCTCGCCCGTCCCCTGGGCTGGATGCCCTGCCTGTGCAGCTCAGTCCTCTACAGACCCAGGATGAGTCAAGTGCTTCAGATAAATAAAACTTCTTTTCCCTAACGTGGTTCCAGATCCTGCTGCCTTGCTTTCCTGCTGAGTGGTGCTTTATTCCAGGTGTGCCCACAGTGCTGGCACTGACAGCATGCAGCAGACCCTGCTGTAAGGGAGGCTCTGCTCTACGTTTTCAGACTGACCTTGAGTCCAAGCCCATTGAGTGGGTGATGCTTCCTTTAAACCTCTTGTGGTATAAAGCTGTCAGTGCTTGCAGAGGAAGGGAAAAGTGGCATTTATAGCCCATACTGTTCTCAGCCAGGTGGGCGGTAGCCAAGATCACAGACTCCAGTAGAAACAGCACCAGCCTCTATTCACCTGAAACACCTGGTCTGCCTCAGCTCTGCCTTAGGCACAACTGGACAAATTGGCCAGTTTCAAAGAATTATAAAAGTCTGAGTTGGGTGAGAGCTGTGGAGGCCAACCACACAGTACAGAAGTAATCAAAGTGGAAATGAGGTTTTGGGAAGAGTGGATAGATGGGCAAGAGTTAGGTAGATCCCCTGCATGTTACTGACCGCTGCACACATTGAAAGTGTGGGAGGAGACAAAAATGTTACTGGAGCCTTACCACAATATGTCAAAAAAGTGCACTGGTTTTAAAATGATGCCACCTAGCTAGAGAAGCTCAAAAGGCAGGAGGTTTTTCTTTACAGATGATATTGCTAATCTAATTTACTCATACTGTTATGTGCATGGGTGCATAAAATACAGATTTTTGCTACTGTTATGGACTTCTGAAAGGCATTATCTTTTAAATCAAGACCATGGAAATTAGAAGTATACGTAAAATTGTATTTTTCTTAGAGCCTTTTGCAACAGCTTAAGAATATTTTCCTCCATCCTGCCCTTATGTTTTTTAAAAAAGACATTTGAAACATGCGTTAATAGACCAAACGGTAGCCTGACATATGTATACAGTATATAAATAAATATTGGTCTATGTGGTATATAATGACCCGTTAAAAAATAAACTTTTCTGAAGAAGACATAAGGACCAAGCTGTGGTCCCTGATGGGAAATTCTGAAAAGAATTTTTAATTGAAATCTGAAGGGAAGAACATCTCCGGGTTGTTAGAAGTTTCTCTTCTGTTGTGTCTTCACCAGCTCTTGGTTTTGCTCCACTTGTGTATTCGCTGAGGGCCATTTCCTCTGGTCATACTGCCAACCAGTCACTTGTGGTTGTTCTTTACTAAAATGTGGTGGATGCAGGAATATCTGCAAGGCCTTTGCAGACCTGCACCTTGGAGCCAAGCTAGCACGTCCTTGTGGGCCCTAGTCTACTTCCCTTCTGCTCCACAAACTAGGGCTACTGAAAAGCACTGAACTCATGTCACAAGATGCCAGCTGGGCCCAGAGGTTAGCTTAGCCCTACACAAGTCCCTCGGGCCTCTGCAAGACCTGCAGTGAGTATCAGTCCGTGCCAGTGGTGTTTTGCATGAAGTGCACAAGGATAATTTGTGCTGCCATGGCCAACTGTTGTGGTTGGAAAACAGTTTGACCTGGTTGCACAGCCCAGTAGCGCTCTCTGCCTGTGCTGGCACCTGTGGATAAAACAGGTGTCTTTCCACCCCAGAGTCAGCCTTTGCTGAGCTTTGCTGTATGCATAAGAGTACTTGTTAAATTAAGCCTTCTGTCTCTGCATTTATCTAAACCTTGGGATACTAGCTCCAACCCTGAAAAGGATGGTTTTGATTCCCCCTGCCCCGAAATGCGCAATTAATCTGTAGATCACCTTGCTGCAGGACTTTGGGGCCACCAAGAGGTTGTATGATTTTGAGAGGACAAATTGGTGGAGGGTGGCCAAACGCACAGAAAGCCACTGCTGGGTCAGTAAGTCCCTGAGCTGCAAACAGGTAGAGGCCGGGAGGCTTCCCTTCTTCACCCTTTTTTGGCCCTGGGTGGTATTGGGCTGGAAGGATCTTTGGTCTGAAGCACCATACCTCTACATGCTGCAGCTAAGCCCTTGCATGCAAAAGCTCTAGTGCACAGCAAAGACACTCGATCCACTCCTGTATTCTGGCACACTGCTCCAGAAAGAGGCATTCCTGGGGAGTTTGTTTCTGTGTTGGGTTAATGTTTGTCCCAAGCTCAAGCTTCTCATCCAGGGTGAAGGAGAGAGCTAAGGGACAAGGCATTGCCCACGAGCAGGAGGCAACACCACCCTGTAGCAGGAGCTATCACATGGTGCTGGGTTTCTCCTCCAGCTTGCAGGCTGGGCAACCTCCTGCCACCATCACAGACACAAGACCTGGGGCTGGCTGTCTTCCCATTTAAGAGCTCGCTTTGGTGGCCTGAGCCAAAGCTGGGACTTTTCCAGCCGTTTCTCAGTGCTAAGAGCTTCTCTACAGAACATTAGCTCTGTCTGGCCTAGGGATGGGCCAGGTGCAAGAAGACGAGCCACTTTCCCCTGCCAGGGCCATAGTGGTGGAGCTGGCATAATTTAATGCCCTCTGAGGTAATTTAACCCCTTTCCTGGAGTTCAGTGAGGGGCTGCGGGTCGCACTAAGACGCTAAATTGTGAGAATACCCCTGTGTGCTTTCTGCTCAGCCACAGGAGCTCTCCAGAGAGGAAAGCAGCACACCAGGTTAGTCAGTGGCAGAAGAGATATCACTAACCGTGGCAAGCGCATTTGGGGTGAGGGGTCCCCTGTCCTGCTGCAGCCAGATACTTGCTTTAGGCACACGGTCTGCTACTATTGAGACAAAGTCCCCATTTCTTGTTATTAGCTGATGGCTTCCTGCCAAGTGCAAAGTCTGGCTTTGGGATTCCAGCTGGTGGATCAGTATCTGCTCTGGTTTTAAGCTTAATTTTCATAACACAGAATCTCTTTGGCATGTTCTGGTGTCAAGCTGGTAGGAAGCTTTGAGACTTGAGGCAACATCCAAGGTAAGAAAAAGTAAATTTCAAGGTCCCTTGGGAAAAAATAGTACTCAGCCCAACATCACAGCCCCCAGCTGAAAATAATACCTGTATTTTTTCTTTTATAAAGTGATTCTGTTAGGACAAAAGTACTGCATATGGCAGCATTTTGCAGGGATGAAAAGTTCCAAAAGGAAATTAAAACTGACTGATATTTTTTGCTTCATCTTCTGATAATTCAACATTTTTCAGTGTGATAAAAGCTCTTGCACGTTGAGGGGGAATGCTGATGCCACAGACTCTGAAAAGACTTCCAGTTTTGACACTGCCATCACAACGGTGTTTTAAATCAGTCCCTGAAGCTGGTGGGTGTTGTGTGGGCCCCGCTTCCACCCCACCACTCCGTGCCACCCGCCCCCATACATGTGGCACAGTCCAGTCAGTGATCTTGAACTTCGCAGGGCTGGAAATAATTACAGCAGGAGAGGTGGGAACTAGGGAAGTTCCTGTTAAATATGATGCTAATTTGGTATACCTAATTAGTGGCTTCCTCCACGCAGCTCCATCCAAACCTACCACAGGCATGTCAGGCCCCTTGTCCTGAGCAGACTGGGATGAAGCAGAGTACAGTGCTTGCTGCAGCACCTCCTCTTCAGTGCAGATGTACTGGGCTGTGCGCTGGTATAACATAGCCTTGAACTAAATCTACTTGAGGATACTGTGTCTGCAAACCAGTCATGCCCTTCCTAGGGCTGCAAGGTGCATCACCAAGCAGAAAGTTGTTTTCCTTCCATCTCATTTACTTCCACAACTGCTTCCTGCAGGGCAGGACCGTGCTCCCTGGGAGCCGCCCCCAGCTAGGTGAGAGGTGCTTTATCCACAGCTGCACAGATACCACAAATGCGGCCACACCAATGTAGCTCCTGCAACACAGAGCAGCCACAACAGGTGCCGGCTCTGCTCATCCCAGCGGCTTGCTGCAGGTTGCAGTGCTGCACATGGTTTCTGGCTAGCAGTGGGCCAGTGGTGGTGTTAGATTGCGCTGCCGTCAGACTCCCCTGCATAACGAATTCTGATGTCTGTGGTGGTAGCTTTCCACCTTTCATTAATTTGCACAGGCTGGGAAGAGATGTCCAGAGGTGATGCTACCCTGCCTCTGGCCTGATTTCTGGCTCTTAAGGATGTGGGATGGCAGAGACTTACAAGGTACATTGCTCCAACTTTTGCCATTGGATCCCGACAGAAAGCACTAACAACCGTGTTTTCTTTGGAGCTGCTGGAGGCCCTTTACACAGCAGGACAAGTGTTTTGTGGGGATGCTCTTTGCCACAAACCACCTCCACGGACACAGGGTGTCAGCAGCAGTTCCTCAGCCAGGCCCTTGCTGTTGGATGACCAGGTGAGAAGTCCCACGGAAGAAGACAGAGAGTGGAGTTCAGCCCAATCACCGAGGACACCCCAGTGCAGACACCAGTGCCAGCCACCCAGTCTTAAACTGCAAAGGGGAATGGGCAGCAAAACTATTCACTTTGTCAGCACCTAAAACAGCTCTGAGGAATGGCACTTGCACACGACTAGCATAGCTAGATGCCTACAGTGGACAGGGCTGCAGGCAGTAAAAATGTTGCCCACCAATAACCTCAAAGACATCTTTGTCCCCCCATCAGTCCTGCATGCAATCTTCTACAGCTCAGTCAGGGCTGGAACACAGCATGTGTTAAAGGAAGCACTGGAGATCATCTGTGCATCAGCACCTGACCTGTCTTGTACTTCTCCATGGTGAAGATGTGAGCACGTGCTACGAGGGTCCTTAGGGGTTCCAGAAGTCATCTCAATTCCTGTAGGCAGGGCAGGTCCAGGACAGCTGCTGCACAAGCAGCCACGATTCGTGTCTACTGCTGGATTGCTTCCTGCACTCCATCTATGGACAGTGCTTCTCAACAGCCGTGTCTCTGATTGACCGCCTCAGTCTTCTGGGTTGTCCCAGCCTGGCACCTGGCAGCAAGGCATGGAGATCACTCTTGGGGGCTGCTGGTTGCTTTTGAAATTCTGCTCAACTCCCCCGAAGGATTTGATGGCACTGCTTTTGTCAAGGGCCTGCTTTTCCTTCCCCAAAAGGACTTCAGCTGCCCTGAGGGACTGGCAGACTTCTGTCTCACCACCACAGAATCAAAGCAGAGACACCTGAACTGCAGCATCTCACTTGTGGAGGACACCCAGTCTCACAGTCTTGTCACACCTGCTGGCTCAGCCCAGAGCTGCCATCGCTACCCACAGACTGGTGGGACTGAAGCTGTCTCAGGCTCTGTTCAGACAGCACCAGACCGGTGTTAGCTGAGTGGGTGACCCGGCCAAGGAAATCTCCTCTGCCCTTTGATCTTGGGCATTGCTGTCTACTTGCCAAGTTCCTCATCCAGGGTACCAGTTGGGCTTGTAGTGCTGCCAAGGTACCAGCTAACCCCAAAGTCCAAGTGTGAGCTCGGCAGGCATGAGAAGCTTTCTAGAGCCATTTGCCATCAGTGAAGGCCTCGCAGCTTTCGGCCCACGCGGGCCAGTGTCTCTCCATCTGCCAGGGACTGCTGAGCCAGCTGGAGGCTGCCAGCTAAGGCTGGCACACTAATACGTGTTGCAAGGGTGTGTGTGGTGTCCAGGGTGCAGTGCCCAGTACCTGGTGGTCGCACCGAGGATACGGGAACTTGCTGCCATGTCCTCAGCAGCTCTCTGAGCTAAGGCAAGGCCTGTGGGTACCCTCTGCGCAGATGATGGCAAAGTCCTGATGCTGTCAGGATGATCTCCTAGGAAAACGTAGCCAGCCTTCACAATGTACCTCCAGGCACAGGCCTGGGGGACCTACCTGCAGCGGTGATGGTGACAGGGAACTGTGCACCTTGGCCCAGGCAGGCTGGCTCCCCGAGCCCAGGGAAAGGAGAGGTGCTTGAGCACTTTGCTGTGGTTGCGGGGGGGCTCTCCCCACGACAGCAGCAGAGCAAACCCCACACTTCCCACGGCAGACCGCGCTGCCGGACCGGACCGGACCGGACCGGACCTCGCCGGGAAGGCGCTCCGCAACTCTGCGGGCTCGGGCTCCCGCATCAGGGGGCGGCTGGCAGCCCCCGAG